>JADRCD010172277.1:0-19828 GCA_019843815.1 Montemys delectorum
GAAAGCTTAGTCTCAGGTGAAGTACTACATGCCTTTAATCCCTGGAGACTGAGGCAAGGAGATCTCTGAGTTCAAGGTCATCCTGGGCCAAGCAAGTCCCACATCCAGGAGTGGTGGTACACACTTTTAATCTGGGACATACCTTCTGCTGGAGGCCTATATAAGGATAGTGGAAGAAGGAAGGTTCACTCTTCTTTGCCTGCTTGCCTTGTGGGACTAAGCAACTGCTAGATCCTTGGACTTCCATTCACATCTGCTGCTCATTATTGGGGAGTTGAACTACAGACTATAAGTCATCAACAAATTCCCTTACTATATAAAGACTACCCACAAGTTCGGTGACTCTAGAAATCCCTCACTAATACACATACATACATACATACATACATACATACATACATACGTACGTACATACATACATACACACATACATACATATGTACATATTCCATATATATTTCACATGGATATCCCATATGGAATAGGTTCACAACATTGCATGACTGGTCAGTTTAAAATCCACTGGGTAGGTGAACAATGTGAATATATTAGCAGGAGTTGATGCTATAGTTTGGAGTCCAAAAGCATGCTAGAGGCAAGAAGAGTCTCCTTTCAGAGGCCCTAATTCTCAAAGTCTTTAGCTGATCCCCCCAAAATATTCACACTGAGAGATACTTTGTCATATTTAATGAGTAACAGCTGCTAATTACCAGTCCATACTATTCGAACCTTACTTGCATTGCTATTGGATTAAACATCTGAGCACTGCATTGTGTCAAGAAGACACCTTAAATTAGCCATCTTATTGGAACAATTTATCATGAAGGAATTCAGCATGAAGTAAAGACACTGGCAATGAACAGTAAATCAATATTGGTCTCAATTCTATAAAATTTCTGAAAAAAAAAAGTAGAAGCACAGAATGGGGAAAGAGAAATACATTTATTCTCCTAAATAGTGAGCTGATTCAATGATGAGGTTTCCAAGTGTAAGGAAATAAGTTAAGAGAAAAATATAAATAAAAATGATATTCATTATCTTAGAGAGATTAGTAAGGGCTCTTGGTAGAGACTGAGTATGGCTTTTAGGTAGAGCATATAGACTATTCCAGGCTATGGATTCCACTATCATAATTAAAAACAAAATGTTTCCTAGGGCACCACATTCTTCTGTAGCATTTCATTGCCCTCACATGGGGAATGAAAAGCAGCCAATTTTGGCATCAGAGTACTAGAAGGTAATACAGGCAGAGAGTTGGATCTAGTACTTATGAGTGTGAAAGACCCATTCAAATAGATGACCCTACCACAAAAACTCCAACAATTTTATTGTCTGATCTACTGTAATTTTATTATTTAATATACTAGTTTCTGCCTATATACTATACACTTAAGGGTAGTTGTTATTTAAAATAGACTGAAGTGTTAAAAAACATACAGGCAATAGTTTCTACACATCATAAAACTACTTTAAAATATGACTACAACTAAAAATGATATTATATAATTTTGTATAGAAAAATTTTGGTTATACTTGATATTTATTAAATATAAATTACTCTCAACATACAACTTACTTCACAATGTACTAATACTTACTCTGTATATTACTACCAAACTTCCATTTTTTAAATATATGTTAAAACATGTATTTGAACCAAAAATTCCCACTTGTCTTTTAATACTATTCATATTGTATATCACTGCTATACAATGTGAGACAAAGTAATGGATTGGCAGACATCTTAAGAAAATATTTTCTTACCAAGATGTCTCTTCAGAGCATCCTTAATCTCATTACTCCTGAGGCTGTAGACAAGTGGGTTCAACATAGGGATCATTACCATATAGAACACAGACACCAGCTTGTTCTGGTCTGAAGAGTATCTGGACTTGGGCATAACATAAATGAATGTGATGGTCCCATAGAACAGAGTGACTGCAGTGAGGTGGGAAGTGCAGGTGGAGAAGGCCTTGTGGCGGCCTTCAATGGAACGCATCTTCAGAATGGTGATGAGGATGTAGGTGTAGGAAATGGCTATGACAAGCACTGTCATCATAGTAACTGAGCCAGAAAAAAATGACGTCACAACTTCAGAGACACTGACATCGGAACAAGAGAGTTCCACCAAAGGAGCAAAATCACAGTAAAAGTGATTAATTCTATTTGGTCCACAGAAGAGAAAAGAAAAGAAGAATAAGGTGAAGGAGAAGGCATTAAGAAAACCCCCAATATAAGATCCTACAATCAACTGGACACAGACTTGTGTGGACATTTTAGTTGAATAAAGCAGTGGGTTGCAGATTGCCATAAAGCGATCATAAGCCATGGTGGCGAGAAGGAAGCATTCAACTGTACCACAAAAAGCAGCTAAACTGAGCTGGATGGCACACCCAAGATAGGAGATGGTATTTTTCTCCACCAGGAAGTTGTACAGCATATTGGGTGTGACAGAAGATGAGTAGCCTATGTCAACAGAAGCCAAGTGGCTGAGAAAAAAGTACATGGGGTGATGGAGCTGGGAAGAGACTCTGATGAGAAGGATGGTGCTGAGGTTCCCAGACACAGTCACCAGGTAGATGCACAGGATGATGGTGAAGAGGATAACTCTAAGGACTGGGTCATCTGTTAAACCCAATAAAATGAACTCTGTCACTGCAGTGTGGTTCCCATCCTCCAGGAATGCCATAGGACAGTGTGGCTGCTGCCAGATCAGGGCTGTGATAAAGACATACAGGAATGGAATTTATGACTATGAGGTTGCCTTTCCATTAATATATAGATAGTAGTTATCACAAACAAATATGTCATTCAAAATATATAATTAAGTTATTACACTGGACTCTCCATATATATATGGATACTTTAATAAATTTCAAAATAAAATGCTGGATATTTCCTTCAAATAATATTCTTTAATTTACATTTATGTGTATAATAAAGTGTACCTATAAATTCAAAAGTATGTTTCCAAAATGTGAGGCTTATGAAAAATAAAGTTATCATATGTACAAAAAATGAAGTGTTCAGGGAATTCTGAGTTTTGCTGAATCCATTCTAAGTTATTCATATAGGGTTTAAAATATTTTATGGCTATCAACTGTTATTTTCATGGAATATTAGGCTTCTTATTGATTTAATTTAATAAATTAAACTATATAATTTAAGTAATTTTACTTTATTTTGATCAAAGTTTTAAAAGAATATAAATCTTCTTGTCAGACCTGGGAAATAGAAAAAGTACACACTAAAATTACATACAGAATTTCCTGTTGTAAGCTCATTACATTTTTTTAAATGAGTCTAAAAACATCACTGTTCTCTAAAATAATGATATATTAAATTTATAGTGTAAATTATGAAAAATATTTAGAGCATTATTATTTTTTTATTAAACACACCAGGTCATTTCCTAGTGGTACAGTGCTTTCTCACTGGAGTGTGATGGAATAAACTCACACAATTTTCAACAGCAGATACTGTTCAATATGTTTTCAAACTACCAAGTTAATAGGTTTATGAAGATTCCTCCAGCAAGAAGGAGATTGAGCCTGACTCATCACATTTTATATTTAAATCTTCATTTGTCCGCAGTGGTGACTGTGATCCTAAAACACTCAATTCGTAGGCAAAACAGGTTTTACACAGGATATTCCTTAGCAGTAAGCCTCCAAAGCATCTCAAGGCTACTGTACTTATTAGTTTTTGGCGACTACTATGTGTGTACACCATTGAAAGTTGTGTTGGTTTGGGGTACTACCAGCAGAAGGATAAATAAGGAGTCTTTGACAACTTAGTTTTTTGCCTGATTATTCAGAATAATTTGCCAATGGAAATATAAGTTGATTCCTTAAATGTTTAGTTCCCTTCTGCTGCACAATTCCTTGATTCCATCTGACTTAATTCTCTACCATAGTTTATAAATACCATATATTTTCAAAGAATAAATTATATTTATTTAGCAACAAAGTCAAAATCTTACCTCTTGAAATAACAATTTAATTCAATGTATGAAGTTTAAGGTTGTTATGATTTTATAGCTACAAAGCTGTCTCATTCTGGCGCTGAGGATAAGTCCCTGCAGAGGCTCTGGATTCCACTGTGAATTGAAATCATTAGGGATCATTAACTCATTCCGAGTACTGAGAAG
The DNA here is from genome assembly GCA_019843815.1 of Montemys delectorum. Lineage (NCBI taxonomy): Eukaryota > Metazoa > Chordata > Mammalia > Rodentia > Muridae > Montemys > Montemys delectorum. Next base: position 4,151 of record JADRCD010172277.1, read on the forward strand.
TTCATTTCATACAAACACAATTAATTTTCCTCTTTATGGGGGTTGGTATGCTTTCACTTGATCATTATGCGAGGTACATAATAACAACTGAACCTCTTACATTCTTCAGTAAACATTCAAGTTGATATTTGATCCAAGTTAGCTCAAGTTAGAAGATATTAAACAGTTATAAAAAACAGAATCTTTTTGTTCCTTTATTCATGTACACTAATTTTATTTTAGTATTTTAGTTGTTGATTTAATATGCTCTTTTAGGTGTTTGTTGAATATAAAGATGAATAAGATGCAAAGTTGAATAATTACTTAAGGTAGATACCATTTTGTAGACAAGAGTCTAAAACGTCATTGTTACTTTAAAAAAATAATGAGTAGAAATAAGTAATGATGAGTTCCAGGTAACAACATTTCATAATTCATATTTCACTTAATATGTGACAACTGGTCTCAGCTTATGTTTTATAAGGAAAGATATAAAAAACAGTGATGCCCAAACTGAAGACTCAGCTCAATATTCAATATAATCTTAATTATATTAAGTTCTCCACTGTATCTTTAATATTCATTCCAGTTTAATTCAAGTACAAATCAATCCCTATAACTAATGCTGAAGAACATATAGAAGAAGGTACAATAAGAATGGAAGGTCCAGAAAATATCAGGAAGCAGGCAGGGCAACAGGTAAGAGACCCTCCCAAACAACCTCATCAGCTAGGAACCACAAGGAACAGAGTATACTCTGGAACCACCCACCTGTGCCCAAACTTCACTGCTCCTTCTAGCCTGCACCTTCTCCTGGGGCAGATCATTAGCTTGACTGCTTCTCTGAAGACCAGACAGTCTGAAGGCTTCCCAGGAGTTCTGTTGCATGCAAGGAAACAGAGGAGCTTGTCTGCTCCTCTGAAAACCACACAGTCTGAAGGCCTCCCAGAAGGTCTGCTACAACCAGGGTCATAGGCATCCCAGGATACCTGCAGCAACCCAGGGACACAGGAGGCTGACTATAGACAAAGATGCCCAGGCCAGCTAACACCAGACATAACCAGATGGCAAGAGACAAGTGTGAGACCTTAAGCAACAGATGTCAATATACTATGACATCATCAGAACCCAGTTCTCCTAACATAGTAAGCCCTGGATACACCAGTGGACCTGAAAACCAGAATGCTGACCTAAAATCCTATCTCATGAAAATAATAGAATCCTTAAAGGAGGTTTGAAATAATTCACTAAAAAAAAAAAAAAAAAAATACAGGCAAACACAGGTAAATGGGTAGAAGCTCTTAAAGAGGAAACATAAATTCCTTGAAGAAATATAGAGAAAACAAAACCAAACAGATGAAGGAATTGAACAAAGTGGTCCAAGACCTAAATATGGAAGTAGAAACAATAAAGAAAACGCAAATGGAAATAAGCCTGGAAGTGGAAAATCCAGGAAAGAGGCCAGGAACTACAAATGCAAGCATCAACAACAGAATCTCAGTTATTGAAGATACCTTAGAAAATATAGACACAACAGTCAAAGAAAATTCAAAACATAAAAAGATCTAAATACAAAACATCCAGGAAATCCAGGACACAATGAAAAGGCCAAATCTAAGAATAATAGGAATAGAAAAGAGCTGAGATGCTCAGCTCAAAAGGACCCAAAAAAGTCTTAAACAAAATCATAGAAAAAACTTCCCCAACCTAAAGAAAAAGATGGCAATAAATACACAAGAGGCCTATAGAACACCAAATAGATTGGATCAGAAAATAAAAGACCCCCATCACATAATAATAAAAGCACTAAATGCACATAACAAAAAAAGAAATGTTAAAAGCTGTAAGAGAAAAAGGAAAAAAAAAACATATAAGGGCAGACTTACTAGAATTACACCAAAATTCTCAACACAGACTCAAAAGCCAGAAGAACGTAGACAGAGGTCGTAGAGACCCTAAGGGAACAGAAATTCCAGCCTAGGCTACTATACCTGGAAAAACTCTCACTCATCATTGATGGAGAACCCAAAATATTGCAGGACAAAATAAAATGTATACAATATCCATCTACCAATCCAGCTCTACAGAGGATTCTAGAAGGAAAACTCCAACATAAGGAAGGTGCCTATACCAAAGAAAAAACAAGATATTACTCATCTCACAACAAAATCAAAAGGAGATAATAACATACACATAATGCAACCTATGAGGAATGGGGACAGAGAGGGGAGCCTAGCATAGTTGTCCTCTGAGAGGTCCAACAAGCAGCTGATTGAGACAGATGCACATACTTATACCCAACCAATGGACTGAAGCTGAGGACCTCTGTAGTTGAGTTAGAGAAAGGCTTGAAGAAGTTGTAGAAGAGGGTGACCCCATAGGAAGACCTGCAGTCTCAACTAACCTAGACTCCTGATATCTCTCAGACACTGAACCACCAACCAGGCAACATGCCTGAGATCAGATGCCTGCTTTGTCACTGACAATCTATGGAACCCTAGACAACTGACATATATGACAGAATACCACCATTACTTTACTTTTAAAAAGCAACCACTTAGTGTCTTGTTTTGAATAACATGATCTATATAATAACACAAAATCATATAATAATCATCACAAAACAAGTGAATATAAACAAGGTATTAGCTTAATTATTAACACATCAGTCAACACTTAATTCTAATATAAAAATCATAAAATTTCTATATCAAGAAAAAAGGAAAACCATTATCTGCCATTGTCTGTGCCTCAGCAATAAAGACAAATAGCAACAAATTGCCAATGTAAAGTAAGGCTATGTTTATAAGAATGTGACATATAGCATATAAGACCTTGAGTACCAATATGAACTAACTAGTACCCTCAGAGCTCCCAGGGACCCAACCACCAACCAAGGACTATACATGGTGGGACTGATTGTTTTGGCAGCATGTGTATAGTAGAGGATTGCAAAGCTGATCATCAATAGGAGGAGAGGTCCTCGGCCCTGTGAAGGTTCTGTGCCCCAGTATAGGGGAATGCCAGGGCCAGTAAGTGGGAGAGGGTGGGGTGGCAGGCATGGGGATGGGGGAGGCAACAGGAGTTTGTTCTTGTTGTTTTCATTTGTTTTGGAGGGGAAACTGGGAAAGGAGAAATTTACATATAAATAAAGAAAATACCTAGTTAAAAAAAAACTTCCAAAAAAAGACCTTGAGTTCCTGTCTTGTTTTTAAAATTTCCACTGAAAATCCACCAGGATGGTGAAAATTACAGATAAATTATGTATAAATCTACTAGCTTCCTTTGGTGTATTGAATATACTTGGTGCAGGAAATGGCATTATTAGGAAGTGTGGCTTTATTGCAGTAGGTGTGGCCTTGTTGCAGGAAATGTGTCATTGTGGGCATGGCTTTAGAGCCTCCTCCTCGTTGCCTAGAAGCCAGTCTTCTCCTAGAGATCTTCAGGTGAAGATATAGAACTCTCACCTCCTCAGGCACCATGCTTGCTTGGATGCTGCCATGCTTCTGCTTTGATGATAATGGATTGAACCACTGACCCTATAAGCCAGTCCCAATTAAATGTTGCGCTTATAAGAGTTACCTTGTCCATGGTGTCTGTTCACAGCAGTAAAACCCTAACTAAAACACACCCATTAATTACTTCTGGTGTGTATTAATTTTTATTTTAAAAAAAAGTGTTTCCTTCTATTAAAAATAAATTCATGCCTGGGCAGTGGTGGCACACGCCTTTAATCCCAGCATTTGGGAGGCAGAGGCAGGCGGATTTCTGAGTTTGAGGCCAGCCTAGTCTACAGAGTGAGTACCAGGACAGCCAGGGCTACACAGAGAAACCCTGTCTCGAAAAATAAAAATCAATCAATCAATCAATCAATCAATCAATAAATTCATTTACCTTACAATACATTATAATAGTTTAGCTTTATAATAGTTTACCCTCATGCAACACTTCCCAGTTCCTCCTTACCTTCCCTCCCCTCCAGTTCCACTCTTTCTTCCTCTTTTTGGAAAAGAGCAGGTTTGTAAGAGATAACCCCCAACATGACAAAATAAAATATATAGGATAAAGTAAAAAGAATCATATCAAAATTAAATACAGAAAACTAACAGAAGGAAGAGTCCCAAGATCAGCCACAAGAATTCTACTTGTTCTCATAGTCAGGATTCCCACAAAATACTAACCTAAAAGCTATGATATATGCAGAGGACCTGGTGTAGACCCATAATGTCTCTGTGCATATTGACTCAGTCTCTTCAGAGTAGGAGCATCTAGATCTCTCTTGGATGTTTGAGTTCATTTGTACCTTGCTTAGTTGATTCAGAGGGCTTTGTTCTCTTGGTGTCCTATATTCTCTCTGGCTCTTACAATCTTTCAGCCTCCCCTTCTATGGTTTTTCCTGAGCTCTGAGTAAAAGGATTTGGGTGAGCCCCCTAATTTACTCTCTCTGTGAACATGTTTTGGCTGTGGTTCTCTGCATCTCTTCTCTACTGCTACCAGAGAAAGCTTCTCTGATGAGGACTGAATATAGTACCGATCTATGAATGTAGCAGAATATTTTAGGAGTTATTTTATTGATATCTTTTAAAAACAGTAGTAGTTGGTTTTACCAGAGGTCTCTGAGATATCTACTCTCTAGTTAGTTCATGAATACCCAAGAACGGTAGGATATGGGTTTCTTTTCATGCAGTGGGCCTTATATCAAATCAGAGATTGATTGGCTACTACCACAAGTTCTGTTCCATCATCGCCCTAGCATATTTTGTAGGTAGTAAAGATTGTAAGTCAAAAGTTTTGTGGCTGATTGGTGTTTATGTTTGTTTCTTTGTTTGTTTCCTTCTTTCTTTCTTTGTCTCTTTCTTTCTTCCTTTCTTTCTTTCTCTGTCTTTCTATTTCTTTCTCTCTTTCTTTTTTTCTTTCCTCCTCCTCCTCCTCCTCCTCCTCCTCCTCCTCCTCCTCCTCCTCCTCCTCCTCCTCCTCCTCCTCCTCCTTCTCTGCCTCCTCTTCCTCCTTCTTCTTTTTCTTCTTGGGCAAAGCAGTCCTCTGCTACATACATACCTGGGACCACAGACCAATCCATTTATACTCGTTGGTTGGTGTCTTACTCTCCGTGAGCCCCCCAGAGTCCAGGTTAGTTGACACTGTTGGTCTTCCTATGGTGTTACCATCTCCTTCAGCTCTTCCAATCCTTCCCCCAAATCTTTCATAGGAGACCCTGACCTCATTGCATGGTTGGCTATAATATCTGTATCTGCCTCAGCTGCTGATAGATTCTCTTACAGGACAGCCATACTAGGTTCCTGCCTTCAAGCACAAAATAACATCAGTAATAGTAATAGTGTCAGGGTTGGGTATCCTCCTATCACATGGATCTCAAGTAGGGCAGGTCACTGGATGGCCTTTCCTTCAGTCTCTGTGTCACCTGAGTTTTAGATCTTAGTCATTCTGATGGATGTAAGGTGGAAACTCAGTGTTGTTTTGACTTGCATTTCCCTGATGACTATGGATATTGAACATGTCTTTATGTGCGTCTAGGCCATTCAAGAGTCCTCTGTTGAGAATTCTCTGATTAGCACTGTAATCCATTTATTAATTAGGTTATTTGGTATTTTTGGAGTCTAACTTCTTAAAGTTTTTATATATTTTGGATATTAGCTCTCTACAAGGTGTAAGGTTAGTGAAGATCTTTTCCCAATTTGTGGGTTACCATTTTGTACTATTGACAGTGGCCTTTGTCTTACAGATGCTTTTCAGTTTCATGATGTTCCATTTATCAACTGTTGTTCTTAATGGAATTAAGACTAGCAAGAGAACTAAGGTGACTATGTCAACTCTGCTTTCTGTTCTATACTATATCATATGAGCTGACACCAACTGTCACTTTGAGGTATGAATTATGAAATATTTATTCTTACCTGGAAATTATCCATACCTCTTTCTACTCACTACTTTTCATTTAACTGTAATGCTTTAAACTCTTGCCTATAAAAATGTGAACACTTTAAATAAATAACTATTATTCAACTTCATATCACATTCTTGCCTATATTCACCAAAGTACCTAATACAGCATGTTACATTCACTGCTAAAAGACTAAAAGAGAAGCTGATGTATATTGAAAGAAGCTAAAAGTGTCAATTTTAATGATTGGTTCACTAACTACTAACTTGAACTAACCTGAAACAAATATCAACTTGCAGAGATATTCAGCTAACACAATTTGTTATCATGTACATCCCATAATTCCCTAATGAAACTGCATCAGTAGTCATATAAAGAGGAAAACAAGCAGTTGCTTGAGATTAACAGACTTTCTGAAAATTAATTGTGTTTGTGTTAAATGAACTGCTCAGTACTCACTGGGATATGATTGCTAATAATTTGAATTCACACTGGAATCCAGAGCCTCTGCAGGGATTTATCCTCAGTGACAAACAACGGCAGTAGGAAACAGCTTCACAGCTATAAAATTGTAATAAGTTTGAACTTCTTACTTTGAAATGAGTTCTTATTTCAAGAGGTAAGATTTTGACTTTGTTGGTAAATGGAAATACTCTAGTTTTTGAAATGTACTGTATTTACAAACATGGTAGAGAAACAAGTCAGATGGAATCATGAAAGACAGGGGAAACAAACTTTCAAAGAATCACCTTGTATTTTATTAGTAGATTATCCAGAATAAGACTGCATAAAACTAAGTTCCCATAGCTTCTTTAACTATACATCCATTGGTAAGACCATAAACCAATATGACCTTCAAAGCTATACATGCATAGCATTCATCAAAAGGCTAACAAGACCTGCTTTGTTTAGGGACTGATTGTGCCAGCCTCACAGGAGTCACTAAAGACAAATGAGGATGTAAGTATAAAATGTGAGGGATGACAGTCAATTTGCTCATTGCTGGGTAAACCTTGGTAAATCTCTTAACTTCTGAGGTTTAGTATTGTGCAGTGGCCTCTGTTGAAAATAATGTGAATTCATTCTGACACACTCCAGTTAGAAAACACTGTGACACTGGGTAAAAAGTTGCTGTATCTAAACAACTAATTACTAATAATATGCTAAATATTTATATTTTATATGATGATAAAATTAATATTTTAAATAACTTTAAAGAACAATAATTTATTTAGAAGAATTTAAAATATTTAATGAGTTTACAACTGGAGGTCAGATTGGTAAATTTAATGTGAATATTATTCAGTTTTACAGACTTTGTAATCAACATCACCAACAAATCCCCTTTCTATGTATTGACCACAGAAAAGCTGAAATGCTGCCCTTCTGTCTTTCTCTGACTTGTGTATGGTTTGAACCACATTATGACTGTTCATTAATAATGTGGTTACTAACAGTAATAGATTGAATTCAATGTGCCTGGTTTTTATATCTTTTGAAAATGTGTTATTTTTATTTAGTTTATGAGTGTTGCCTGCTGTACCTACATGTGCCACGTGAATGCCTGGTGCCTGTGAGGACCAGAAGAAGGCACTGAGTCTGAAGAACTATAAAATCAGACTGCTATGAATAACCATGTGGGTGCAGGGAATCAGACTCTGGCAGGTCCTCTTCAAATGCAGTCGGTATGCTACATTTAGCCAAAGAGCAAGCTCTGAATTCTACATTTTACTTCATATTTATAACTTTACACAAATAAAGTTATTTTCTGCTATAAAATAGAAGTTGTAAAAGACCTAACTTCAAGTTGAAGGCTAGTGACACAGATCTTTCATGCCAGCACTTAGGAAGCAGAGACAGGCAGTTCTCTGTGAATTCAAGGCCAGCCTGGTCTACATAGTAAGAAAGCAAGAACTATACATAGAAATCCTATTTTGAAAAGCCAAAAAAGTAAAAGAAGTAATTAATATTTAATAAAAATAAAAATATAACTATAGACTTTTTATAATTCTATGATTATGATTTAGTAAGCAGTCAAATACATTTAGCAAGGATTAAGTCTTCATGATATAATCCCATGATTTTACATTTTAATCATCTGTTATAATAAGCATTGCTATTTTGAAAAGACTTGTATTGTTTTATGTTAATTTCTCTCTTTATTTCTGTGAAGAGAGTGGGACAGGTAACATAGCATAGCTGGGAGCATCAAAGGACAGCATGCAGGTGTTCGTTCTCACTTCTCACCACCGAGTTCAAGGAATAAAACTAGCTGTCCGCTGTCAGGCTTCTGACAAATTATCTCACCAGGCAAAAATCTCAGGATTTTAAATATTTAACTTAATGAGAATTAAGAATGTTTTATTATAAACATTGTAAATGAAAGTTATTTATTATTTTAATATATTTCTAGCTTATTTGATTAAATAATTTGAAAAACTCAATGTGTAAAAATGAATAAACAATGAGAACCCTGAGTAAAAGATGAATTGTTAGTCCAGTTTTTGAATAATAAATTAGCATGTGATTCTCTCAATGTATGTATGAAATAAGATTGAGTGAAATATTTATAAATCTCTTCCTATTCTGTCTCTATCACAGCCTTAAACTACCAGCAGCTACACTGTCTCATGGCTTTCCTAGAGGATGGGAACCACACTGCAGTGACAGAGTTCATTTTATTGGGTTTAACAGATGACCCAGTTCTTAGAGTCATCCTCTTCACCATCATCCTGTGCATCTACCTGGTAACTGTGTCTGGGAACCTCAGCACCATTCTTCTCATCAGAGTCTCTTCCCAGCTCCATCACCCCATGTACTTTTTTCTCAGCCACTTGGCTTCTGTTGACATGGGCCTTTCAACATCTGTCACACCCAATTTGCTTGTCAACTTCCTGACTGAGAGAAATACCATTTCATACCTTGGATGTGGCATTCAGCAGAGCCTGGCTGATTTCTTTGGGACAGTTGAATGCTTCCTTCTGGCTGCCATGGCTTATGATCGCTTCATGGCAATCTGCAACCCACTGCTTTATTCCACCAAAATGTCCACACAAGTCTGTATCCAGCTGGTTGTGGGATCTTATGTAGGGGGTTTTCTTAATACTTCCCTCATCATGTTTTACTTTTTCTCTTTTCTCTTCTGTGGACCAAATAGAGTTGATCATTTTTTCTGTGATTTTGCTCCTTTGGTGGAACTCTCCTGTTCTGATGTTAGTGTCTCTGTAGTTGTTATATCATTTTCTGCTGGCTCAGTTACTATGATCACAGTGTTTGTCATAGCCATCTCCTATTCTTATATTCTTATCACCATCCTGAAGATGCACTCCACTGAGGGTCGACAGAAGGCCTTCTCCACCTGCACCTCCCACCTCACTGCAGTTACTCTCTACTACGGCACCATTACCTTCATTTATGTGATGCCAAAATCCACCTACTCCACAGACCAGAACAAGGTGGTGTCTGTGTTCTACATGGTGGTGATCCCCATGTTGAACCCCCTTATCTATAGCCTCAGGAATAATGAGATTAAGGGTGCTATCAAGAGACAGCTTGGTAAGAAAATGTTCTGCTAGAGAGTAATCTCTTTTTTTGTGAAACTTAATATACTAACAGCAATTATGCAAGACCAAAGACCATCATCTCAAGTTATAAGCCTTCTCCTTACTCTGTTCTCTCTCATCTGCTTTTCCTTCTAGTATATGTGGCTATTTCATTTATCACATTTTATAATTTTGTTTTTCTTTACATTTATTTACATCTCAATCACGGCCCCTTTCCCTCCACTCCTCCCAGTTCCACCCTTACAAATTTCTCTCCCCATTGTACCCCCATTCTGCTCAAAGAAGGGGCGATGTACAACCTTGGTGTACAACCCCACCCTGGGCCATCTAGTCCCAGCAGTGCTATGCATATTCTCTCCTAAGAAGTACCTAAGATTTGTGACAGGATTTTGCTCTATAGACAAGGTTGTCTTGTGACTCTTGGCAATCTCCCTGCCCCATTCCCCTAAGTATTGTAGTTAGAGGCTAGAGCATGCATGCTTAGTATCTAATTTTATAAAATGAGTTCTAAGTTATATTGAAAGTTTTGTATGTTTTCTAAAAATAGTTTTATCTTGTTTAAATACTTTTATTTTCTCAATTTTCTTTCATGTGCTATAATCAAATATATCATTTGGTTTCCCTCTAAAAAAAAAAAAAAAAAAAAAAAAAAAAAAAAAAAAAAAAAATAACAAAAAGACAGTACAGGTAGGTAGAAGTGGATCCTATGGTATGGAATATAGCCCACATCAACTGCTTCTCTATTTATTAGAGGATATAAATGAAGTCCAAGCTGTACATTTGCTACAAATGTATAGTGTTTAGGCCCAGCTCCTGCATGTTTTCTGGTTGGTTGTCCAGGATCTGTGAGCCCTCATGGTCCCATGTTAATTAACCTTGTGGGTCTTCTTGTGGTTTCTTTGACCCACAACTTGCTCACTTCTATCCTCCATGCTTCCACAAGTCTACCCAGGATCTGTCTGATGTTTGGCCATGGTGTCTGCATCTGACTCTGTCCACTGCTGGGTGAAGCCTCTCAGAATGCAGTTATGACTTCCTTTCTTCAAACACAGGAAAGTATCATTAATAATGTCAGAGGTTGGCTTTTTCCCATGTGCTGGGTCTCAAGTTGAGGAAGTTATTGGTTGGGTGCTTCCTCAGTCTCTGCTCTGTCTTTTATCCCTGCACATCTTGTAGGCAAGACAAATTTAGGGTTAAATGTTTGTGGGTGGAATGATGCTTCCTTTCTCCTCTTGAAGTCCTGACACTTTAGTCCCTCTATCCTCCTCTGGTAGGGTCATCCACCAAAACTCTAGGTATGTTTTCCATTCCCAGGGCTTCACCAAGTCACCAGAGATGCCCCATTCCCCCAGTGATTTTTATTCTAATTCCCAGCTCTCTCTCTCTATTGCCCCATCTCTGGAAACCTAATCCCTACCACCCTTATATGTCCTCACCATGTTTCCTAAGGATTCCCTCTCTCCATCTACCTTTGATGGATATTTAGTTTTCCCTTCTGAGTGAGATTCATGCATCCTCCATTGAGACCTCCTTATTACCCAGTTTCTTTGAGTCTGAGGATTCTAGCATGGTTGTCCAGCACTTTATGACTAATGTCCACTTATAAGTGAGTGCATATCATATGTGTCTTTCTGGCTCTGGGTTACCTCACTCAGGATGATATTTTCAAGTGTCACTCAGTTGTTTGTAAAACTCATGATGTCTTTGTTTTTAATAGCTGACTAACAGTTCATTATTCAAATGTACTACATTTTCTTTATTAATCCTTTAGTTGAGAGACATCTAGGTTGTTTCAAGTTTCTGGCTATTATGAATAAAGCTGCTGTGAAGATAATTGACAATTGAGCAATTCTCCCTGTGATATGGAGGAAAATCTTTTGGGTATATGACAGGGAATGGGACAGCTGGGTCTTGAGGTAGAACTATTCCCAGATTTCTGAGAAACCACCAAATTGATTTGCAAAGTAGTTGTTTAAGTTTGTACTCCCACTGACAATGGTGGAATGTTCCCCTTGCACCACATCCTCACCAGCATCTGCTGTCACTTGAGTTATTGAAATTAGCCATTCTGATGGGTAAAATATGAAATCTGAGGTTCATTTTGATTGAATTTCCATGATGACTATATACATTGAACATTTCTTTCTTCCCCCTCATTTATTTATTTACTTTTTTACACTCCATATTTTATTCCCCTTCTTGTCCACCCTCCAACAGTTCCACATCCCATACTTCCTCCCAGCCCCCTTGTCTCCACAAGAAAGTCTGCACCAGCCAACCTCCACCCTACCAGACCTCTAAACTCCCTGGGGCCATCAGTCCCTTGAGGGTTAGTTAGGTGAATCCTCTCTGATTGAACCCAGACCTGGCAGTCCTCTGCTGTATGTGTGTTGGGAGCCTCATATCAGCTGGTATATGCTGCCTGGTTGGTGATCCAGTGTTTGAGAGATCTCAGGGTTCCAGGTTAATTGAGACTGCTGGTCTTCCTACAGGTTTGCCATCCTCAACTTCTTCCAGTTTTTCCCTAATTCAACCACAGGGATTAGTAACTTCTGTCCATTGGCTGGGTGCAAATATCTGCATATAACTCAGCTGCTGGTTTGGTCTTTCAGCCTTTGGACCTCCCCTTGAGCTGGATCCCAATTTGGGCCTGTTGCTAGACCTTCTTTTCCTCAGGCTCTTCTACATTTCCATCCTTGCATTTCCTTCAGGCAGGAACAATTATGGGTCAGAGTTTTAACTGTGGGATGCCAACACCATCCCTCACTTGATGCTCTGTCTTTTTTTTTAATTGGATATTTTCTTTATTTACATTCCAAATGTTCTCCCCTTTCCTGGTTTCCCTCCCTCCCAGAAACACCCTATCACATCCTCCCTCCCACTCCTATGAGAGTATTCCTCTACCTACCCACATACTCCCACTTCCCCTCCCTCAATGAGCCTTCATAGGATCAAGAAACTCTCCTTCCACTTGTGCATGACAAGGCCATCCTTTGCTACATACGCAGCTGGAGCCGTGTGTATTCCTTTGTTAATGTCTGTGGGGTCTGGTTGGTTGATATTGTTGTTTTTCCTATGGTATTGCAAACCCTTTAAACTCCTTCAGTTCCTTCTTTAACTCCTCTATTAAGAACCCTGTGCTCAGTCCAATGGTTGCCTGCTAACATCTGCCTCTGTATTTGTAAGGCTCTGGCAGGGCCTCCCAGGAGACAGCCATATCAGGCTCCTTTCAGCATGTACTTCTTGGCATCTACAATAGTGTCAGGGTTTGGTAACTGTATATGGCATGAGTCCCCAGGTGGGACAGTCTCTGGGTAGCCTTTCCTTTAGTCTCTACTCTATACTTTATCTCCATATTTGCTCCTGTGAGTATTTTGTTCTCCTTCTAAGAAGGACCGAATCACCCACCCTTTGGTCTTCCTTCTTATTGAGCTTCATGAGGTCTGTGAATTGTATCTTGGTTATTTGGAGCTTTTGGGCTACTATCCACTTATCAATGAGTTCATATCACGTGTTTTCTTTTGCAATTGGGTTACCTCACTCAAAATAATATTTTCTAGTTCCATCTATTTGCCTAAGAATGTCATGAATTCATTGTTTATAATAACTGAGTAGTATTCCATTGTGTAAATGTACCACATTTTCTGTATCCATTCTTCTGTTGAAGGACATCTGGAGAAAGAAATCAAAGAAGATCTCAGAAGATGGAAAGATCTCCCATGCTCATAGATTGGTAGGTTTAATATAGAAAAATGGTCATCTTGCCAAAAGCAATCTACAGATTCAATGCAATCCCTATCAAAATCCCACTTCAATTCTTCATAGAGTTAGAAAGAGCAATTTTCAAATTCATTTGATATAAAAAAAACAGTATAGGGAAAAATATTCTTAACAATAAAAGAAATTCTAGAGAAATCACCATCTCTGACCTCAAGCTGTATTACAGAGCAATAATGATAAAAACTGCATGATACCATTTGTCAATTGTTGATCAGAGCCTGAGCCATTGGTATTCTATTCAGGAGGTTCTCTCCTATACCAAGGCTATTCCTCGATTTCTGTTCAATTAGATTTATTTTATCTGGTTTCATGTTGAGGTATTCAATCCTTTTATACTTGAGTTATCTGCAGGGTGATAAGTATGTATCTATTTCCATTCTTCTACATGCGAACATCCAGTTAGACCAGCATCATTTGTTGAAGGTGATTTCTTTATTTGATCTATAGTTTTGCCTTCTTTGTTAAAAGTCAAGTGTCCTTATGTGTGTGGGTCTATTTCTGTGTCTTTGATGATTCCATTGATCAATCTGTCTGTTCCTATACTAATACCATGCACTCTGACTTTTAGAATTTTATCTGCATCATTTTCACCCTCTTTTCCCACCTCCTCCCAGTCCTAGGGCTTCCTCTTCCATCTCCATGTTCTTTCCACCAGAGCATAGTTATCCTATCAAAGGAAAACTCATTGAAGACAATTGGCTCTCCTGGCAAATGCAATTACTTATCACCTAGAGTTGGATTTCATGACCACCTTCTATCTCCAGGCTGGGATGTTGTCTGGTTTGAGCTTAAACATGGTGACACAACTAACATGAGTTCATATCTATAACCATGCTGTACTATCTGAACAAAGGTTTCTTTGTAGTCATCCTAAGATCTCTTTGTAGTCTTCCACCATTGCAGTTGAAGGCATTGCAAATCTCAGGCTCTTGCAATCTTTTCACCCAATCTTTGACAATGATACCTGTGCTTGTAGAGGAGAGGGGAGTGATATGGTTGTCCCATTTAGAGCTGTACCTTCCACAGTTTCTAATTCTCTACACATTGAAGACTTTTGAGTTAATTACCATCTCCTGTAACACAATATTTCTCTGATGAAGATTGGGACATGTGCTAATCTATTGGTATGATGATAAAGTATAAAAAAGTGGTTTACTAGCCAGCCCCACAACACACAGAGGAAGCTCCACTCCCAACAATCTGACACTATCAGGATGAGAGGTGAGGAGGACCCAACATTTCTCCCAATACTGGGAGTAACTGGGTCCTGTAGGACCAGGTACACAGGAACGCCACCAGCAGAGTGGCTTGGGTTCCTTCCAGTCTCTCTGGGCTGGTGTCCTGAGTGGACCTTGGGAACAAGCTCTGAAGCCAGTCCCAGAACAGCCAGAGGAAGCTCCATTCTCAGGCACTCTGACACTCTCAGGATCAGAGGTGAGGAGGACCCAACATCTGTTCCAACACCAGGAGTAACTGGGACCTGCGGGACCTGGCACACAGGAACTCCACCAGCAGAGTGGCTCGGGTTCCTTCTGGTCTCTGGGCTGGTATCCTGAGGAGACCTTGGGCCCGGGCTCCACAACCAGTCCCACAACACCCAGAGGAAGCTGCTGCACTCCCAGGTGCTCTAACAAGCCCAGGGTCACAGGATCCCAGAATCACAGGATCCCAGAGACAGCCTGACTCTGAGGAGTTCTGATACAATCAGGATCACAGGAAAGACTGACTCAAGTCAGGTTTAGCAGGGGCAGGTAGCACTAGAGATAACCAGATTGGGCAGGGGGCAAGTGTAAGAAAATAAACAACACAAACCAAAGTTACTTAATATCATCAGAACCCAATTCTCCCACCATAGGAAGTCCTGGACACACCATCACACCGGAAATGAAAGATTCAGATCTAAAATCACTTATCATGATGATGATACAGAAAGACATAAATAGCACCCTCAAAGAAATACAGGAGAACACAGGTAAAGAGCTGGAAGCTCTTAAAGAGGAAACACAAAAATCCCTTAAAGAACTACAGGAAAACACAATCAAACAGGTGAAGGAATTGAGCAAAACCATCCAGAATCTAAAAATGGAAATAGAATCAATAAAGAAATCAGAAAGAGAGACAACTCTGGAGATTCAAAATCTAGGAAAGAAATCAAGAGTCATAGATGCAAGCATCACCAACAGAATACAAGAGATAGAAGAGAGAATCTCAGAGGCAGAAGAAACCATAGAAAACATTGACACAACAGTCAAAGAAAATGCAAAAAGCAAAAAGCTCCTAACCCAAAACATCCAGGAAATCCAAGACCAATGAGAAGACCAAACTTAGGGATAAGGGGTAAAGAAGAGAGTGAAGACTCCCAAGGAAGTGGGCCAGTAAATATCTTCAACAAAATTATAGAAGAAAACTTCCCTAACCTAAAGAAAGAGATGCCTATGAACATACAAGAAGCCTACA
>JADRCD010172277.1:19928-31431 GCA_019843815.1 Montemys delectorum
AAACATAGAAAACATTGACACAACAGTCAAAGAAAATGCAAAAAGCAAAAAGCTCCTAACCCAAAACATCCAGGAAATCCAAGACCAATGAGAAGACCAAACTTAGGGATAAGGGGTAAAGAAGAGAGTGAAGACTCCCAAGGAAGTGGGCCAGTAAATATCTTCAACAAAATTATAGAAGAAAACTTCCCTAACCTAAAGAAAGAGATGCCTATGAACATACAAGAAGCCTACAGAACTCCAAATAGACTGGACCAGAAAAGAAACTCCTCCCATCACATAAAAATCAAAACACCAAATGCACTAAACAAAGAAAGAATTTTAAAAGCAGTAAGGGAAAAAAGGCAAGTAACGTATAAAGGCAGGCCTATCAGAATTACACCAGACTTCTCGCCAGAGACTATGAAAGCTAGAAGTTCTTGGGCAGATGTCATACAGACCCTACAAGAACACAAATGCCAGCCCAGACTACTATATCCAGCAAAACTCTCAATTACTATAGATGGAGGAAACAAGATATTCCATGACAAAACAAAATTTACACAATCTTTCCACAAATCCAGCTCTACAAAGGATAATGGATGGAAAACATCAATATAAGGAACAAAACTACACCCTAGAAGAAGCAAGAAAGTAATCTTTCAACAAATCCACACAAATCTAAGTCCACCTCTTACAACAGAAAGAACAAGAAGTGACAATTACCTTTTCTTAGTATCTTAATATGAAAATTAATATTACCAACATATCCTAAGTGATTGAAATCCAAAAATATGAGGAATTAGAAATTTGTTGATTGTCATCAATGGTCTTTCTAATTTGGCAATTGGAGAAATAGTTCCAATATTGTACAATCTATATATACTTTCAGCTTGTTTGTGATAGTGTCTTGCTATGTACAACATAAGGGTCTTGAAATCTTTCTTCTCCTATCTTAGCCTCTCTATTAGTAGTATTGTTTATTTCATGTTTTTACATTATACTATGGTTTTCAGAACAGCTTATATATTTCAAAAGTATTTATATATCCAAGGGAGACATAGACAATTAACTTGGGAGGTGGCTTGTAGGAAAGAGAACAACAAAGAGTGAGACTGAATGCTTTGCTTGACATTTTTAGCTCTTGTATCAAATTTGAAGAAGAGGACTTTATAAGTTACTCTTTCTCTGAGATGAATGCTTTTCCAAATTATCACAGCCAATGAACCAGATTCTTACCCACACATAATGTCTGTGCCACCCTCCAAGTAGAGGCATTGTTCATTGAAACAGTTGGTGAATGACTTTATGGATAGACTATCTTAATACACACAGCATTTCTTAAATGAATGTAACCTGTTCTCTGTGGGCTGAGAATAAAGTCACTCACTCAAGTCAAATAGCTTTTAGACCATAGCAGGAAGTCTGTATCCAAAAATTGTGTCTACAATTCATTCCTTGGCACAGCAGAACTGTCAACTGTCAGCTTAGCTACGATGAAGGTAAAATCCTTCAGTGATTTGAGAGTCATTAAGTACAGCCTTATTACAATGAAATCCAATGTCTAAAAATTGTTCTTATTTTGGGCTTGTAGCACAGTAAGAGCCAAGATTTTAAACTCTACTAAATACAAAACAAACAAACAATCAAAAAGACTTTATAAATTTATGTTCATTTAAGAAAATACTAGTAGTGAGATATTATTTTGAAATACACAGTTAATATATTTGGAGTTATTTAAAATTTATACTGAGAAAAATGTATGTATTTTCAGTATTGCTGTAGACAAGCATCTACATAACACTGTTAAATTGATTGTTGTTTTATGTCAAACAATTTTTATAATGCTCATTTTTATTATAATATTTTATAAATTTTAAGGAATAAGACAAAAAAGATATTGTAGGTATTGAAGGGGTGTCTCTGGGAGGAGGTGGGGTACAAAGGGAAACAAGAATGTGATTTAATTCTATTTAGTTAAATTATGTTTTTAAATGTTAACAAATTTAGACAAATTGAAATCATGTAACTTTTCTCATCATAATGCAATAAAAGTTTTAAACAAGAAAGTATAAAGAGGGGCGGGGCTGAGACTATGGTAAAGGCCTGTGAGCTTCAGAGTCAGGGCTAGGAAGCCAGAGTGCCAGCTATGTTCTTATTCCCTAAATGGACTCCTCATTGAAACTTCTGGGAGAAATGTTGCCACCTTGTGGTACTTTGTAGCCACTGCTCTCCTAGGTTTGCTGTTTGTTGTTGTTGTTGTTGTTTGTTTGTTTGTTTTTGGAAATGATTTGTAACTCTCTTGTATTCCTAGCAAAGTAAAGGAAAAACATACAGACAAAAAAAAAAAAGAAAGAAAGAAAGTGGTTTACTAGTACATACATATAGTAGGATAATGATGATAGAGTCTTCCCTCGGCCTCTTGGCCTATCTAGCACAGGTTTTTGCCCTGAGAGTATTGCTAGGTGTGAGTTTTGTATTTTGGAGATAATTTTAGATTCAGCCATAAAGTATCCACTTTATTATTCCCCTTATATCTGTATGACTATATCATCAGTAGGCATGTCTTTACAGGCTGGTAGTTATTTTACCATGTGGGGTTTATAAGACAAGTTTTCTGTCCAGCACATATGATAGTTAAAAATGTCTTCAAAACATACTACTCCTATTAAAATTTTTTGGTAGTTTCCATTTCATTCTGAATAGAATCCAGATACTCTTCGAACTTCCATGAATCTTTCCTTGAATTACCCTGACTTGCTTTTTCTTTCTTGAGGATACAAGGATGAATGCACTTGTTCTTTTCTATCAGACAACCTTTTATCCACTCTCCATACCTATAAGAGCTTCTCATTTTCTTGTTCTAATATCAATTGTCTCATGGAGATTTCTTTGCTAGCCTTCATAAGTTAATATGACCTATCCCTGTCATAGCTACACTTAACACTAATATCAGTTATATTTGTTCTATACTAACTTATACAAACATGTCTAACACATAAGAAAATAATTTTGTTTTATGTAACAATAAATGTTAACATTGAAACAGTTGTAAAACCTTTTATAAAATGAAATTAAAAGCCTCAAAAAATACTGAATATTTGAAGGGAAATTAATAACATTTTATTAATTTCAAAGAGATATGCCATATTTATGGACCATATACCTCAATATTATTTAGTTACTAAGTCTCATAAAATGCTGTATATATTTAGAGTATGATGGTTCTAGGTCATCAATCATGTTTTATGTAAAATAAGAAGGAAATTTTGTGTAAATGTAAAAGATAACCAGAATTAGTGATACAATTTTTATGGGACTGAGCAACTACTAGGTTCTTATACTTCTCATTCATAGTTAACCATTTTAAAACAGCAAAACCAGAGATTTTTTCTCTGTATAAAAATCTGAAGTAATCACAGGTAAAAGATTTGATATGTAAATCAATGGAGGCAAAAAGGTATTTCAAAATTAGTCCTATATAATCTGTATAACTTTCTGTATTATTAAGGGATAATAAATTATTCTGACAAAATTTGCCTTGTAGAAAACCCACATAGCTGTGGTATGTTAAATAATGCTTTATAATCAAAATAATTCTACTTATGGTATTTATTTCTTTATTTTCTAAGGGAAATATCACTTCACAGAGATAAAAATTAGAGGACTATTAGGAGAATCAGTTCTTCTCTTCTGGCATATGGGTTCTGGGCATTGAACACAGGTTATCAAGCTTGATGACAAGTGCCTTACTTATTGTGCTGTCTCTTTGTTGCCTCAAAAATGATTGTTCAGTAATAGAATGCATTAGTTATAGAAGGACAAGATACAGCACCTTGCTTTATGCCATATACTTCACTAGCAATGTGATTTTTGTAACTTTAAATAAAACTTGAGGGACTCTGAAAACATGTATGGTGCTACTTTAACATACACTGCATCTCAGAGGGACACAGAGCTTCCAAATAAATGTATCCTGTCCATGCTACCAGTGCAACTCTTTCAAAACAGATCAATGAAGAAAGTGCTCATCCATAAAGATGTCTGCTATGTCCACTGCATGATAAAGTTTGCAGTTGATTCTCTCATATATTATTTGCCAATGCTTTTCTGCTCTTCTTCTTTTAAGAAATGGTTTAATTTGGCTAACAATTATTCAGAGATAGTCCATCAAAGCAGGGAAGGCATAGACAATTAGGCAAAGAACAGGAACATGAAGGTAACTGGTCACATTTCATCTATAATCCATAAACAAAGCATGATCAGGAAGTGGAGCCAGGCTATAATGTCTCAAATGCTGCTCCAAACAGCATTGTTCCTACTACCAGGCTGCACTTACTGAAGACCTGGACTAAATAACACCAAGAGCTAGGGATCACGTAGCTCTTGCTTTCCATGATGTGCTCACTCTGCCTTCTTTTGTAATGAAGGGACACCTGCTCAGTGACGGCATGATCCAAAATAAGCTGAACCAGTCTGCTTCTTCTTCCATGAATCTTCTTTTGAAATGTACATTTAGTAGTTAGAAATTAGAAAAATAAATACTTTTACTTAATCCTCTAAGTTGAAATGATAACCCAGCATTGGAAAAATACTTGTTCCAAGAGATGTCAGCTTAAAAACCCATGAGTGTCACATTTGCAGACAAGATTACTAACCCATGAGTTTATGTATTTTCATGAAGATTTTGCATTTTATATTTTTAGTGTGTGAATTATTTCCTCACTGAAAAATAGGGTTGTTTCCCTCACATTGTACATGGTACATTCTTATTATGGTTTCTTTTCCCTGTACTCCTCTTAGTTCCTCCTAACATCTGCTTCCATGAAGATTCACCACCTGTCTGTATCCCATTAGAAAATCATCAGACCAATTTCCCTTATGAATATTGATGCAAAAACACTCAATAAAATTCTCATAAACCAAATCCAAGAACATGTCAAAACAATCATCCATCATGATCACTTGGCTGGATCCTAGGGATGCAGGTATTATTCAAGATATGGAAATCCACCAACATAATCCACTGTATAAACAAACTAAAAAAAAACCCCACATGATCATTATATTGTCTTGGTAAAGTTGTTGGCCAACTTCCATACAACATCTTTGGCCAATAACTCAGTTGGATGTAACCCAGGCCTGGTACTGGAAGCTTCCTTTGGTGACAAGAGAGGACCAGTTAGAATTGTGTCTTTCTCATTATTTTAAGACTTTGCTAGGCTCAGTTTTATATATTTTAGGAAGTTTCTACTTCAGTAGACTTCCATAGCACTCTTCAAATGCTGTTCAATTCTACTTGTCTCTCCTGTATTCCTTCCCTAAATCACTTCCCACCTGATCTTCCCCATGGAGTTCTCAGTGTTCCCAGTCTACCCATAAAATCTATTCTATTCTCCCTACCAGTATGTCCATGTGTCTACCCTAGCCCCTTTCTGTATATGTAATCTCTCAAGATCTATGGATTGTAGTGTATTTAGCAGTTATTTAATGTTTAATGTGCACATTTAAGCAAATACAAGATCTCTCTCAGAGTTTGGGTTATCCCACTCAGGATGAGATCTTCTACTTCCATCTATTTGCCTATAAATTTCATGATGTCACTTTTTAACATATGAGTAATACTTTGTTATGTAAATGTAACACATTCTTTTTACCCACTCTTTGAGGAACATCAGAGTTGTTTCCAATTTCTGACTCTTATACATAAATTAGGAATCAACCAATCAATGTGCTTGAGCTAGTGTCCTTGTAGTAATATGAAACAGCATTTGGATATATGCCCAAGAGTGCTATAGCTGGATTGTGAGCTAGACTGGCTCCTATCTTTCTGAGAAACTTTCATATTGATTTGCATAGTAGACGTAAAACTTTCCACACCTAATGGCATTTCCTTATTATCTTATTCTACATCCTTGTCAGAATGAGTTATCACTTGTATTATTGATCTTGCTCATTGTGACATGGGTACGATAGAATCTCAACAGAATTTTGATTTGTATTTCCCTGGTGGCTAAAGGAAAATTCATTAGAGGAAAAAAATCAATAAACTTCAATTTCCTCATTCAAACTGAAAAGTAGAAGTAATAAGTCACATTAACAAATGCAAAAAAAGGTGAATTAAAGCAACCAGATATAAAAAGATAAGAATGGGCCAAGGAGTTGGAGAGGGGAACAATAAGACAATATTTAATTTATTCCTGGCAATTAAAAATACACTTTTGTGGCTAAACATCCTTGATGCCATGGGTTGTCTCTTCCTACCACATCAGAAGCAAAGGGCTATTGCTAGATAGGATGTCTTCCCTGTGATGATACACAAATATTTTGAAAAACTCTATCCTCAAAAGTCTCAACTTTGTTTCAATATCATTAGCATTGTATATTTGATCTTATTTCTAGGTTTTTTAGAAAGTTCCTGAGAAGAAATGAACTAAGATCACAAACTTATCTTCCATTGGAAGACAAATGAGGTTATAGTACCTTCTTAAATATGGCATCCATTTATGAATGTTCAAGAAAATCTCTTACAAAAGAATCAAACTTCAGACTTCACTGCTATCCACCTGTCTGATTAGTTTGTTGCTGCATCATTGAAGTATACTTTACATTCTTTTCTTTTTAAATTTTAGGATTTTAAATTTTTATAATTTTATTCTCTTTACATCCAAATCACAGCCACACATCCCTCCTCTCTTGCCAGATCCACCCTTAAGAAGCCCTCCCTAGGTTGTTCCCTCCCCTTGTTCTCAGAGAAAGGGAGCTCCTTGGTGTACCACCTCACCCTGTGGCATAGACTAGGCATATCCTCTCCTAAGGAGGCCCTTCCATGTAGGGGAAGGAGTCCCTATGACATTTAATAGAGACTGAGACACTGCTGTATTTCTTAGTGGACCCATATTAACACCAAGCTTCACATTTGCTACAAATGTTTAGAGTGTTTAAGTCTAGACCCTGCAGGTTCTCTGATTGGTGTCTCAGGCTCTGTGAGGCCCTATGGTCCCAGGTTAGTTCACTCTGTCAGTATTCTTGTGGTGTCCTTGATACTTCAGACTTGTTCACTTCTGTCTTCTACTCTTTCATAAGACTCCCCTGGACTATGTTTGATGTTTGGCTGTGGCTTTCTACATCTACTTCCATTTGCTGCTTGATGAATCCTCTCAGAAGAGAGTTATGCCAAGTTCCTGTCTGTAAGTACAGCAGAGTATCATTAATAGTATCATGGATTAGCTCTCTCATGGGATGGGTCTCAAGTTGGGGCAGTCATTGGCTGGCTATTTTCTCAGTCTATACTACATCTTTATCCTTGCACACCAGGTAAAAAAACTTTGGGGTTGGAATCTTTATGGGTGGATTGATGTCACATTCCCTCCTCTGGAAGTCCTGCCTAGTGAGAAGGTGTCACTTCAGTATCTGTATCACCCTCTCATAGGGATCTCAGCTATGTTCCTTGTATCCTCTCCTGTTCCAGACCTCCAGCTAGTTTCTAATTTCTTTCATAATTTCTTCTCTGACCTAATGGTCATCAATTAGAAAGTTGTTCAATTTTTATGAGTTTGTAGGATTTCTCTTGTTTCTATTATTGCTGATGTCCAGCTTCAATTCATGGTGATCTGATAAGATGCAAGGAATATTTAAAACTTCTTGTATCTGTTGAGGCTTGCTTTATGACTGAATATATGGTCAGTATTGGAGACGGTTCTTTGAGGTTCTGAGAAAAAATATTCTTTAGTATTTGGATGAATTGTTTTTATAGACATTTGTTAGACCCTTTTGATTAATAACCTCTGTTAGTTTCATTGGTTTTCTGTTTAGTTTCTCTTTGGATGATCTGTGCATTTGTAATAGTTGGATGTTTTGAAGTCTCCCACTATTAATGTGCTGGGTTCAATGTATGCTTTAAGCTTTAGTAGTTTTTCTTTCATGAATGTGGTGTCTTAGCTTACTAGGCATAGATGTTCTGAATTGAGATGTCACCTTGGGAGATTTTTTTCCTTTGATGTGTATGAAGTGTTCTTCCCTATCTTTTGATAACTTTTGGTTGAAAGTCTATTTTATTAGATATAATTCCTATTCCAGTTAATTTCTTGAGTCCATTTGCTTTGAAAGCCTTTTTCTTCCTCTTTACTCTGAGGTAATATCTATCTTTATTGCTGAGATTTTTCTTTAATGTAGCAGAATTATGGGCACTGTTTACATATCCATTCTGTTAGCCTGTGTTTTTTTGTTGGAAAATTGAGTCCTTTTATGCTGAGAGATATTAATGATTAATGGTTGTTGGTAGGCTTATATTTTTAAAACCTACTTTAGTAGGGGTTCTTAGATACATTACCTTCCCTTGTAGCTCACCACCCACCAGAGGTGTGGAAAAGAAAATTCATTAGGATGTGAGGGAAGTGGACTTGTTTAGAAATAGTTCTTTGGGGGCACTTTCAATCTTCATTGTCAGTTTATAGCAAACTGCCAAAAATAAATCATCAGCATCAGTCCAGTCTACTCTTAGTAGAGACTACACATGAATCATCAGAAGCAGTCTAGTCCACTTGGCAGACATTGCACATGAATAAGCATTGACAGCTTGATCCAGAATAAATTACAAGCTCCACCTGATCAGTGCAAGTCTGTGGAAGCAGCAAAAACGGCCTGCTGGAATATCACAAGAAGTTCTTTAGTGACTTACTCCCTACAAAGTCTTGATAAATGAAGACCAGTAATAC
Source organism: Montemys delectorum (assembly GCA_019843815.1). NCBI lineage: Eukaryota > Metazoa > Chordata > Mammalia > Rodentia > Muridae > Montemys > Montemys delectorum. Next base: position 28,625 of record JADRCD010172277.1, read on the forward strand.
AAGGTAAGGAGAACCAATACATGAGCATCATCAGCAAAGATTGGTAAAGCAAAGCAAAGCAAAGCAAAGCAAAGCAAAGCAAAGCAAAGCAAAGTCAACCAATATGATAGCTTCATTCTACTGTTTGTGGGCTTGTATTTATATTCTTTCTAAACTTCATGTATCCTTTCATGTGTCTGCTTCAACAAACCCCCCCTCATCTATTTCATGTCTGTTTCAGAAAAATGTTCTTTCACATGTCTGCTTTACCAAACTATCTGCCCCAGCAAAACATGGCCTAACTGAGTCTCCAAAGAAATCAGAAATTTCCACTTCAATTGTGAGTTTCATTGAAATTCTCCATTGAGAAGTGTAAGTTTGATAGGTCTGCCTTTATAGGTTATTTGACCTTATTCTCTTGCAGCTCTTAATATTCTTTTAGTGTTTTGGTTATTGAACAAAGGGAGGATTTTTCTTTTCTGGCCCAATCTATTTGATGTTCTGTATGCTTCTTGTATGTTTATAGCCATCTCTTTCCTTAGGGTAGGGAAATTTTCTTCTACGATTTTCTTGATGGCTAAAAGCCAGCCTAAGAATACAATCAACAAAGGCCAAGCAGGATAGTGGCACCAGAACCCAGCTATCTACTACAGTAAACCCTGGATATCCTAATACACCTGAAGCACAAGAAAATTACATTAAATAAAATCTTATGAAGATGATAGAAGCCATTAAAGAGGAAACAAATAAATACTTTTAGAAATATAGGACAATACAATCAAAAGGTAGAGGTTTTTAAAGAGGAAACAAATAAATATAAATAAATACAAGAAAATAAAGTCAAACAGGTAGAGAAGTAAACAAAACTTCAAGATCTGAAAATGGAAATAGAAGCAATAAAGAAAACACAAACTGTGGCAATCCTGGAGAGGGAAAATTTAGGAAAGAGAACAAGAACTACAGATACAAGCATCAGTAACAGAATACAAGAGATAGAATAGACTCTCAGAAGTTGAAGATACAATAGAATTTGACACATTGGTCAAAGAAAATGTCAAATTTAAAATGTTTCTTACACAAAAAAATCCAGGATAGTTCATACACCATAAAAATACCAAATCTAAGAATAACAGAAATGGAAAGAGAAGATTCCCAGCTCAAAGGTCCAGAAAACACAATTGTTCTAAATGCTGTGCTAGTAAACATTTAGTAAGTAAACTTAATAATGATTGATCCTATAGAATTCTATGATTTTACATTTTAATCTTATGTCATAATAAATACATTGTTATTTTGAATAAACTCATACTCACTTATCTCGTTATTTCTGGGAATGCTACAGGAAACATAGCATATATGTGAGTGTCAAAGGGCAACATTAAGGAGTTAGTTCTCTCCTCCCACAATGTAAGTTAAAGGAATAAGATTCTGGTTGTCAGCAGTCATACTTGGTGGCAAGAATCTTTATCTGCCAAGCCATCTCACCAAGCTAACTCTCATGATTTTAAATCTTTAACTTTAATGACAGTTAAGTATGTTTTGTTATAAAAAGTGTAAATGAAAGTTAATATTTGTACCATATTTCTAGCTTTTCTAGATGAACAATTTGAAGAAATGGGACAGATATGTACAAACAGTAAAAATTCTGAGTAAAATATCTACTGTTGGTCCAATTTTTAAAGAATATATTAGCTTGTAATGCTCTGCACTGCTGTATTAGATGAAATTAAATGACCTATTTATAAATCCCTCCCTGTGCTTTCTACATCACTATGTAGATCTGGCTGCAGTTACATCTTCCCATGGCTTTGCTGGAGGATGGAACCACACTGCAGTGGCAGAGTTTATTTTATTGAGCTTAACAGGCAATATCGTTGTCCTCTTCACCATCATCTTGTGCATCTACCTAGTGACTGTGTCTGGGAACTTCAGCACCATCCTTCTCATCAGAGTCTCTTCCCAGCCCCATCACCCCGTGTACTTTTTTTCTCAGCCACTTGGCTTCTATTGACATAGGCTACTCATCTTCTGTCACAGCTAATATATTTGTCAACTTCCTAGAGGAGAAAAATACCATCTTCTATCTTGAATGTGGTATCTCTCTCACATTAGCTGATTTCATTGTGTCTGTTGAATGCTTCCTTCTGGCTGCTATGGCTTATGATTACTTGATGACAATCTGCAACCCACTGCTTTATGCCACTAAAATATCCACACAAGCCTGTATCCAATTGGTTGAAGTATCTTATGTACAGGGTTTTCTTAATACTTCCTAACACATTTCTTTTTTTCTTTACTCTTCTGTAAACCAAGTAAAATCAACAATTTTTTTCTGTGATTTGCTCCTTTGATTGAGCTCTCCTCTTCTGACATCAGTGTCCCTGTAGTTGTCATCTCATTTTCTGCTGGCTCAGTTATAATCATAATGTTTATCATAGCTATCTTCTCTCTTTATATCCTCATCACCATCCTGAGGATGCACTTAATTGAGGGCTGCTATGAAGCCTCCTCCACCTGCACCTCCCACCTCACAGCAGTCATGTTCTATAGGACATTCATATTTATTTGCAATGATGAATTCCACCTACTGACTAGAACAAGGTGGTATCTACACAATGGTGATCTCCCTCATCTACAGCCTCAGGAAGAATGAGATTAAGGCTCCTCTGAAGAGACAACTTTCTAAGAAAACATTTCCTTAGGATAATCTCTTGGGTTTTTTAAACCTACTATAATAATAGCAATGATGAAAGACTAACATGACTATCATCTCAGGTTTGATTTTTAGCCATGGTATTAATACTTTTGCCCTAATCTATAATATATAT
>JADRCD010172279.1:0-46855 GCA_019843815.1 Montemys delectorum
GTGGAGGCATAGAGAGGCTGTGGAGGCATAGAGAGGCTGTGGAGGCAGAGATAAAAAGACAAAAATAACCATTGCACTGTTGCCAATTACACACATATATGCCAATCTCTATTCTCAACTTCAATGTAAGGAAGAGGGGGTAGGTATTCCATTGCTTATAACAAATAAAAGGCTTTAAATTTTAGTGAGGAAAAGAAAATAGAAATTAGAGGCAAGAAGATTAGTGTCCTAAAGTGATACCTCACAGTCCACACACTGACTAGTTGCATACTGTCAATTTTGCTCCAAGTTTTCTAGTTGTCCAAAGCCCTGCCTATCCTGGGCTTTGTCATCTGTCACTCTGCCACCCAGCTAAGACACATTAGCTACTGGTTACTCCAGGCTCCCTACCTTCAGCAGGAAAGTCCATCCCATGCTGACTTCCAGCTTCCTAGCCCTCATCATTTTAACTGTCAGCTGCCCACATCCATAGCCCCAAGCCTTGCGAACACCTAAATCTGCTCAACCCCTGCCACATGAAAATCCTATGACTTTTAAAATCAGTCCTTTACTTAGCCTTGCCGCGGTCTCAGCCATTACTCCTCCTGTTCCTTTGTCTTCTTGGAAACTTCTAGTTCTACACACAAGTAGTTTTTCCCTACTTTTCTTTCCCACTGAAGCTTGGATATGTTTCAGTCAATATCCTAACCTTGTCCAAACTGACATTCATAGCTTCCATTTCACAAAACCTCAGTCCATGTTGTGAACTGAGTTTCTTGGAATTACACATGACTGCAGAGTCCTGCCAGACCAGGACAACATAAACAAGGTTCTAACTGCAGTCAGATAAGCCCTCAGTCACCACAGGGCCCCTTGGCTCTGTCACAGCCTCCCACCTTGTCCCCTCACCTCCTCTGAAGACCTAACCATCTCTCACTTGCAGATTCCAAATCCATCCTGCCCTCCTCTGCGGTTCCCTGGGCTTCTCTCTGACGTTCCCCACCCTCCTCTAGTGTCCCCTCCTGCTCACCACATTGCCATCATCTGTTCTTTCTCAACACAGCCCACGATTCTGTGTCTTCCTGTAGTCACCATGCTTTCTCTCTGCCCTGGCCAGCAAACGTCTCTGGAGCCAGTCATCTCTCACTCACAGCTCAGTTTTCTGTCCATCTGCAGATGCTCTTACACTGCTTCTCCACCACCAGGCTCACTGACAAACGCCCAGGCCACCAAATCCAATCAACACATCTCCTGACCTCACTGCCCCTCACGTTCACCAGAAGCTGGCTCTGCTGCCCACAGACCTTCTAGAAACACTTTTCATCTCTGCTGGAAGCTCTCTTCTTTTAGAAACCACCTTAAGAGACTGCCTCAACAATAGAATGCCTGTGAGCAAACAGGAAGGTCGGCTGGGGATGCAGCTCAGGGCTAACAGCTCTGGCCCAACAAACACACAAGCAAACAAGACCAAACAGTAAATGTTAAATAAAAGCCTAAGACAAAAATGTATCACCTTGTACTATATAATCACTGTTCACGAATCCCTGATGCCCACCCAGAAAAAAAAAAATCACCTGGTACTTTTTAACTTTGTCTATTATTACATGGCCACATTATATAATTTAGTTATTCCAAATGCTGTTGAAGTATGATTCAAAAAAAGGACAGAAACTCAGTAATAATTTTAAAACTGGAAAAGTAAAGTAATGCTTAATGTGAAAATTAACAATAATTCCATAATCTTAACAGCTGGAAAAGGGCAAAACAATTTTTTAAAGAACTCAGTGAATCTTAATGGTGCCACAATGGTGGCAATAATGACTGACTGTATCACACATCAGACGAGCACTCTTAACTGCATGCAGCTACCAGTAAATACTAACAGTTTATGTTAGAAAAGTCAACAGTCTATATTTAACCATGTTAGACCTTTTAATCCTCAAAACTATTCAGAGTAGAGGTTCTTCTGCTACTCATGCCCATTTCATCCCCAAGGAACTCAGAGGCCGAGAGCCAAGAGTACCCTATCAGGCACATGAACCCCCTCTATGACAGGCTTTCAGACCAGCAGACTAGCCTGAGTGGTCATGCCTGAGCAGCGTGCCTTCACACCTCAAATACTCACAAAGAGCCACATACCTGCCATCGTTCTTTCAGAAGGCTTGGCCTCTGTGCTACATCTTAAACACAATGCATTAACTGTGTGTGTACTGCCAACTTCCGCTTTCAGAGTGAGCACCTATTCCTCCCTCTCCTCAATGTTGGCTTTACCAAGGGTCCACACTTGCCTTTCACATAGCACGCGCTGCCACTCGACCGTGTCCAACATTACCTAGGTACGAGGCTACATCTACCAATCTGACTACTTAAAGAATATTCGTCTCTCAAAATGAATAGAGACCCAAAACATAATTCAACATCTCCCTTCCTCACTCCAAACTTGCTCTATTTGTTTTTCCAGCATCATACAATGCCACCATTCTCAGGCTGGTCCAATTTAATACCCCAAACAGTTTTAAGACTAATCTCTGTAAATTCATTACTCTTCTACTTAGAATTCATTGCCAGCTCCTTAACTGTGCAAACTTTCATGACAAAGTCCAAAACTCAGCAGAGTGCCACATGATGTGTACATGGGCTCTCACTGGTCCTATCTTTTCTCCCAGCTCTGTGCTCTGCTCGAACTTTCTCACGTACCCCAGTGAGCTCTAAATCACTGCCTATAAACCAGCAGTCCTCCTCGGACGTTCCGTCATAGAAGAATCTCTGCACTATGCCACTACAGAGCCCTCTGAGAAAAGGAGGTGTTGTTCCTGTGTTCCCTTCCTAATAGTGTTTTCCCTCTCCATCAGTTGGCTCCATGAACAAGGACTTAGAAGCTGCCATCTCACACAAAACCCCTTCCCACAACATGTCACTCCAGGCATGTTTCTTTGTTCCCTGCACTGGAGCACACTTTACCTACAGCTCTTCACCGTTCTCTCACGTCCACTTAGGCACATCACTGTACCTAGAATACTGGTCAAGATTACCAAATTCTGACAAGCAGTGGTGGCGCACACCTTTAATCCCAGCCCTCTCTCAGGCAGAGGCAGGTGGATCTCTGTGAGTTTGAGGCTAGACAGGCCAAAAGAGAGAGTTCCAGGACAGTCAGGGATACCCAGAGAAACCCTGTTTCCGTGAAAGAAAAAGAAAAAGAAAAATACAAAAACGAAAAGATCATCAAGTTATCCACACCAACAAACCCAATCAAAGCCAAACTCACGTCTCAGTGGCCACTTTCCTCGGCCTGTCTGGATGCTCTGACCCTATACCCCAAGAGTGTCCAAGCGTTTAGCACTCCAGCTTCGTTCTCTGCCCATTCTCAACCAACCCCAAGCCTCATTCCTCCCTTACACTCACAGATCCAGCTGTCTATTCACTTTCATGCCCAATACTATCATGCCCCCTTCGTTTGGGGTTTTGTTTGTCTGCTTGTCTTTATACAGTCTTCTTCATTGTATTCAGAGGCAATTCTAAGCTTCCACTGCATGTGCAGAAGAGTTCAGGTGAACCAGCACTGTCTTTTTCTTACCCGTCTATCAGAGCTAGAGCTATGGATCCTGTGGGTTATTGCCTATCTCTCTGCTATCTCCCATTTCAAACCTGTGAATAACTACTAGCTTACAAGGAGCCCTCTACGTCTTTTAAAAGTTAAGCAGGGTCATCCCATTCCTTTCCTCAAACCCCTCCATGGCATTCCTTCTCTCTTGGGGTAAAAACAACAAAAAAAGGAGTCTTTACAAGGCCCTTTGCAAGCTAGCCCCCATCCTGTGCCCCAAATCTCACTTCTCATTTCATCTTCTACTAATTGATTTACTGTTCCTCCTTTGCTTACCCCAGCCACACTATTCTCTCTCCTGGTCCTCAAAAAGGTCAGAAATTCTCCTGCCTTGATACCTAAGCAACTGTTATGCCTGTGGATGAACAACAGGCACCTCATGCTGCTTCCTCCCCTGTCATATCTGTGCTCCTGGACTTTCTCCTGCTTCTACCCTGCAAACTCTATCCCAACCTCACTCTAAACTAGCCTGTACTCCACCTTCCTACTGCATGTCTAATCATCAGATGGCCACACGGTGACTCGTTCAGTGCGCATCTTTCCAAGCTAGAACTATGTACTCCAGACAGTGGTTTTTCATAGCTTACTCCTCAGCATCAACAATAGTGCCTGGAGCCTGGAAGAGGGCTTAGAGGGTAAAAAATGCCTGCAGATCTGAGTTCGATCCCTGTGACCATTGGTGAACTGAGAAAAGCAATGCCCAAAAGCTGTCTACAGGTCCCAACAGGAATGGAACATACTTTCAGACATACACACACAAGCATTCATTCGAGCATGCATGAGCGCGCGCGCGCGCGCGCGCGCACACACACACACACACACACACACACACACGAAGTGAGGAAGGCAAAAATGGGGGGTAGGAAAGAAAGAATATTTTTATTCATTTATTTTATTAACGTTTTCATTTGTTTATTTGTATTTGCTTATTTTTATGTTTTTTAAAGATTTATTTTATGTATATGAGTATACACTGTAGCTGTACAGATAGTTGTGAGCCTTCATCTGTTCTATTATAAATAAGTACACTGTAGCTATCTTCAGACACACCAGAAGAAGGCATTAGATCTCATTAAGGGTGGTTGTGAGCCACCATGTGGTTGCTGGGACTTAAACCCTTGACCTTCAGAAGAGCAGTTGGTGCTCTTACCTGCTGTGCCATCTCACCAGCTCCCAAGAAGCTATTTTAAATATTTTAAAGAGCAATGCCTAGCATACAGACAACATTCCTATGTGTTGAATCAATAAATTACTTCTAAAATTTGTTAGTTATGGAAATACATCTGTCACACAATTGACTCTTAACAGTTAACCATGTTCTAAGTACATCCTGCACTTAGAACTCTCCAACAGCTTAGCTTGCAGAATAAGCTCCAAAGTCCTTAGCTATGGAGCCCAGAACAATCTGGCCTCACCTTCACTCCCCCTCACCAGTCAGCTGTCATCTAACAGCTTCCCCATCCCTCACAGCATAGTTTCAACCCACTGCAAGAGCAAGGATGATGCACTCTGCCAAGCCACAGTTTAGGACCAGCCTCAGTTACAGTCTCTCCCTTGCTCGGCCTCCATGCCAACTCATTCTGCTAAAGGATGAGACTCTGGCCTTCTGAGTGGGACTTCAGCTCCTACCAGCAATACAAGTCATCAGCCCACTCACGAGAGGCACTGGCTACAAACTGTCTACTTGTGTGGATCTGTGGACGTGTTGCAGCTGATATGCTAAATGTCTTCCCTAAATACAACCAGCACTGCTCATAATATGAAATACAGGAAATCATTTCCTCCCTGATTGTTCTACTTTGGGCTCTTCACTTTAAATTTTCAATTTGGACTGGGGGCAATTTGTTTTTGTCAGTGGTTCATTTATATATGCCAGCACGATGCTGTCATATTATTTTACTACGACGCATTTGTCATTCTATGAGTGTAACTTTAATGCAGTTTTTTTAAAAAAGAACATTTCAGTGAACCATCTGTCTGCTTTTTGTTGTTGCGATGTTTAAATTCATTCCTTCCGAGGAATAATGCTCAAAGCTCTAAGTGTTTCCTAAGATAACAGTATCTCACAGCTTATAATCTGACAAGTCAGAAATGTAGGGATTCAGATTTTTAGAAATTTTGGTAATCTTAAAGTAGCCTATATCAAGGGACAAGCAGGTTCCTGGCTGAGTACCTGCTAAACTATAAAGTCAGCACTAACTCTCCTGCAAAAGTAGGACCAAGCGAAGCAAAGCAGAGGGAACACTACAGAAGGCAGAGCTCTGCTTCAGAAGGCAGGTTTCATCACATTTATTCATCACATTTAAGATATAGCTCAAGAATTAAATTATATTAATAAATGCCATTTGATAGGTATATCACACAGAAAAGGCGAGAATTCCAACCCATTTAACAGTAAGTATACGCCTGAATTACTGTCAGGAGACAAATCACTACTGTCTACAGGAGAAACGCTGTGGGTGGGGAGTCCAGCTCATGACAGACCACAAACTTGACATGTACAACACCCTGAGTCAGATCACAGCGCCAAGACAAACACAAACCCAAAGGAATACATATGGAGTAATCTCAAGTTTTAATAAAATCTGTCTTTGAAGAGTATGAGACTTAAAACTTTGATTGGCATGGAAATCCCAAAATAATTAAACCTAACACAGTCAAGACAAAGGCAATGCCATGAAGAAAACGGCTGTTCCAAAATTATTGCAAGTGGTAAGTAAGTTGCCCTTTGTATAGGAGCCACAAAAAGAAGTGCACAGGATCAAACCACAGGCTCAGCACAGAATGCTGTGCACAAAATCTACCGCTGAGCAATAACCCCAGTCACCGTGTGTGTGGGGGGGGGGGGGGGGGGGGGGGGTGGTTTGCACATGAATGCACATTTCCACACTGATCAAAGGAAGGTATCAAGTAAGTGAAGCTGCGGTTATAGGATTGAGCCCCATATGTGTGCTGGGAACCGAACTCCAGTCCTCTAAGGAGCAGCAAGTGCTCTCAACTGCCGAGCTGTCTCTCTCTCCAAGCCTTCACTTCTGCACAGCACTGCCTTCTGAGACATAAGTCCTAACACAGTCTGAATCCCTGAGCAGAGTAAAAGGACCCAGAAATACACATCAGGCAAAACTGTGAACCAAAAAATACTTTCCTGATCCACTTCACATAAATTATGTCACTTAATATTATAATGAGTGAGACATTTCTCTAAGTCAGCAGTTGTCAACCTATAGGTAGTGTATCAGATATCCTGCATATCTGATATTTACATTACAATCTGTAACAGCAGGCAAATTACAGCAGTGAAATAACTTTATGGTTGGGGTCACCACAACATGAGGACTGTATTAAAGGATCTCACAGTATTAGGAAGGCTGAGAACCACCACTGCTCTTGGTAAATGTTCAACAAATAACCACTGAGGTCCCAGAATCCCAAAGCCACAGAATCACTGGATAAAGTAAACATAGCAATCAACACTAGAGTAAGAATAAAGACGACCAAGCTCTTACAACTGGAACCATAAAGAACTATTAAATAAAAAGCAAAGACATGACATAGATTCTCATACAACTGAACATCAGTAGAAATTGAAACAGTCACAATAACACATTACAACCTCATATTGTGACACAGTGACACATTTTAAGCTATGTCAAAATAATATTTTACTATTAGTGAAGTGACACCTAGAACTGGCTTATTTTGAAAAGTATACTTAAGGCCATCCTCTAAATAGACTGTCTCATTAGGTGCATGTCTACTGCCTTCTTGAAAGACAGCAAAAATTGTGGACATAAAGCTGGGCCTGTGACAGCGTCATACAAACCAGGTATGCGTGATCTCCTAACTCAGCAGCAGTGAGAAGCACTGGGATTAAAGTCAATAGGAAATGCGGGAGTGAGGGAACGAAGGAACGCTCAAGGCTGACACCCCAAAGCTGATAACTCGATGAAAATGCATTTAATGTAACTCCCATTTCCAGGAAACATGTAGCCCTCCAGTAGTCTCCAAAGATGTCCTGTGGATCTAAAGTAACAAATCCACTCCAACGTCAGCAGAGGGTCAAACTGTCATCTTTCTGTGTAGTTCAGTCAGTAGGTGATAGACTGCTGAATTTCTGGTTGCTAACCTTTAATTATTACATACAAGGGCCTCTGCAGCCTCCATTCCATTTACCCTCACCCTATACTCTTTCCAGATTCTTCTATTCAGAAGCAAATGGGTTTTATGAGCACTGGCCATCTTCTAACACACACTGCCTGGGTGGTTCAACCACCCCCAAGCTTTCCTATCTGCTGCTGAGAACACTGAGTTCCTCCACCTTGCTCTTATCTTGACATGGATCCTTTCCTGCCGCTCTCCTAGTCTCTTTACTCTGGGCCTAAATAACTCTACCTCTTTCACCCATGTGGCAAGTCTCTTCAGAGACTTAGGCTACAACACCAGCACTTCAGTGACACTCTCACCGGTTTCCCTAGTTTTGATCCTAGTTTAGAAATTACTCTCTTCTGAGGACAGGAAGATGAAAGATTTCCTTTAAATCCGCTGTCTTACATAAATCTCCCAGAACAGGCAAGTATTAACCACACCTTTCGAGAAAAACAAGGAAACTGAAATTTGAGGAAATCAACCAAGCTGAGCAAGAGAACAATTGGAAAGCATTAACTTAAACCTTGTTGTCGTTGTCTGCCTCCTGTAATTCTCTAACAGCTCAATGCTCTCTAGGGAAAGGAGACTCGGGGAAACCCTGTGCTCTGGTATAACCAGCATCATACATTTGTAATGACTCTTGTGTTTCTGTTGAACTGAGAAGAGGAAAGAGAGGAGCTGGATGACTACCAAACAAGTCAGATGAAAGGAGTTCTAGTCTCCTGTGGTGGTCTGAATGAGAATGGCTCCCATAGGCTCACATGTGCTTGCTCCCACCTAGTGGGACTGTTTGGGAAGGATTGATGGGTGTGTGATTGTTAGAGAAGGTGTGGTCTTGCTGGCGGAGATATGCTTTTGGGACTGGGCTTTGAAGTTTCAAAAGCCCACACCAGGACCAGTCTTGCTCCCTCTACCTGCTGCCTGTAGATCAGGATGGAAAGTTCTCACCTACTGTTCCAGTGCCAAGCCTGTCTACACCATGATGATCATGGGCTAACGTTCTGAAACTGTAAACAAACTCCCAGTTGAATGTTTTCTTTCACAAAAGTTGCCTTGGAAGATACATCCCATAGAACAGTAAGCCAATTATAATTCTCAATGAACTACTTCAGAGTTGTGAGAAAGAAGTGAGGAGCCAAAAGCTCTAAACAAAGAAAAACAGAGACAGATCTGCTAATTTATCCTTGATTGGTTCATAATATACACACATGTTGAAATGCCACAATGAACATCATAAATATATACAATTACTAAAAGCTAATAAAATATTTTAAATGATGGCTTTCATTTTTTACTGAGATATATAAAAAGACAGAAATTCAGAAGGAAATCAGAAAATTGATTGTCTTATACTTCATCTAGAAACTACTTTGCAATTAAATGGTAAGCCAGAAAGAGACTGAAATTATTTCTTTACACATACACCCAAATGGACTAAGATGAAGAAGGTTCTTTTTTTTATTTATTTTGAAAAATAAAGAAAAATAACTTAAGATGATAACTAAAAGAAATGAAAGCATAGACTATTCCACAGTAAAGAGGGTGGGGATAAGTTAGTTCTTTACATTTAAAAGTGAAAGAATGAAAAACATTAAGACCAATAAACTAACGCATTGGGATAATTAACAAAATCGATGTGCTGAGGCTGTGCTTTCATGGACAAAGAAGCTTCCACAATTTTGGTTTTGTTTGAAGGATGAGGAGGGTTACAAAATTACAAATAAATTCTGAAAACAAAACTCAGTAACTGACTGGGAAGAGATTAGACATCCTTAGAACAGTCAGTGAAGTTCTTAAAAACAGAGTCCAAAAACACACAATGAGAGAGCATACTGCAGAGGACACAGAGAACAGGGAACTCCACTCACAGCCACAGACTCCCAAGATACAGGACAAGAGAGCACATGGCAGAGGGCACGAGGAGCAGGGGCAGGGCACCCCACAAACAGGAAGGCAGGTTCAGAAGACCTGTATCTTAGACTAGGGATGGATGGCCCAAGCAGTGAAGAGCTCCTGAGTGTTTCCTAGCTCCCACATCAGGCGGCTCACAACCATGTATAACTCTAAGCCCAGGGGATCTGATGTCCTCTTCTGGCCTCCTTGATCACCTACACGTAACTGCACACGCGCACGCACAAGCACACGCACAGAAACACACATTCACAGACACATAAATAAAAATAAGATGAATCTTTAAAACAAAAACTTGATAGCTGACTGCTGAAGACTTTAATGAAAAAGCTAGGTGAATGGTCTCGAGGTATCTTCCCACAAACCCAGACTTGGGGATAGGGTAAGAATAGTAATTATATAGTCAAGATACCAGAAAAGCCCTTAACTGGGAAAATTAGGAAGATTGGGTATCCTGTGTCTTTAGCCACAACAGAAGACACATTACCCACACTAGTGCTCTAATCAGGACCATATAACCCAAACCTGAAGATGGCGAGATGCCATCAAATGCCTGGTGATCAGCATGCTATAAAATAATCAGCTGATACTCTTTAGATATGTCAGGGGGTCAAGGGGTCATGGGAGACAAAGAAAGGCTAAGAAATCACTAACGGAGAGTAAAGGAATAAGACCACTGCATGAATATTGTATGACACTAGACTAGGTCCCGTAGTAACGAAAGACATCCAAAAAGAAAAGGAAAGGAGAGAAAGGAAAAGGAGAGGGGAGGGGAGGGGAGGGGAGGGGAGGGGAAGGGAAGGGAAGGGAAGGGAAGGGAAGGGAAGGGAAGGGAAGGGAAGGGAAAAGAAAAGAAAAGAAAAGAAGTCCCTAGTGGAACAAAGGGCAAACCTGGGCTGCATACTCTCATGTACCAATAATGAACTCCTTGATCATACCTGTTAACTACAATTACTTGAGAGATTGTTTTTAATTATCAAAAGGGCACAAGTGAAACATAATCTCCATAAACATAAACAAGAAGACAATTCATGTGGCGTGTATATATGTAAGTGTGCATGTGAATGTGAAAAAGGAAAGGGCTAGGGAAGATAGACAGAAGAGGGCAGAGGAGGGGAGGGCGGGGAGCACAGCAACTCTGCTTTAATTGTGACTCTGGACTGGAGAGACAGCTCAGTGGTTAAGAGCCCAGACTGATCTAGAAGACCCCAGTTTCATCTCCAGCACCATATTAGGCAGCTTACAACTGCCAGTTAACACCAGTTCCAGGGAAATCTAATGCCTTCTTCTGGCCTCCGCGGGTACTGCACAAAACCATGCACCAAACCAAATAAGTAAAAAGTAAAAAACTAAAATAATAATTGGTGATTCTACATAAAGAGTGGTTCTCCTTACAAATCCTGGGGGGGGAGGGGCTGAAATGATCTAAAAGTAAAAACAAAGGGAAAAGACACTCTTTCAAAGTAATCCATTAAAAAGTAGAGCAAAAGAGCCAGGTGTGATAGGTCATACCTATAAATCCAAGCATCCAAGAGTCCAAGGCAGAAAGAAGGATTACAAGTTTGAGATCCTATCTCAAAAGGCAAATGTTTTGAATGAGAGCTGGAGAGAGATTAAGTGGCCGCTTCCAGAATAGGAGGCTGTTGCTTTCTACACAATTAACTCCATTAGACTGCAGCTCAGTATCCAAAACGTTTCAACTCCTGAAAGCGTCAAGGTCATATAGTATCTATGGCGACTACTCCAAGTTTTAAAGTTTTGGTGAGCTGTATGCATTCCCTAAAAATAGCATGGATTTCAAGTAGTTAATAGCATATGCAAACACATTAAAGAAAGAACCGAGATTATAATGTCTAGGTTCAAATTCTGACAGCTTTGTGACCTTGGGCAAATTAACCAACTGGACTCCAATTTCCTCACACAGAAAGTGGAATCAGAGAAGTACCAGTAAACAGTCCACTAAGGGCCGAGGACTGGGGATGGAGCCTGGAGGCAGAGCACTTGCCTAGGCAAAGCCCCACCAGGCAGAAACACACCACAGATGATAATTACGAGTCCCCATGCACCAGCATTCAATGTTAGCTCATTGGAACTCAACTCTAACGTCAACTACACTATAAAGCCACGCATTCTTCCCAAATCAGACCCAAACTTTACATGATCTAAAAGAAAAGAAACAAACACCTCAGATGCTTACACATCAGAAAAGTAGACTAAACGTACATAAGTCACATGCAAATCCAACAACTGAGACCTTCTGCTGAGGAAAATGGAGTTACAATAAACACCTTGTTGGGTCAATCAGTCACACAAGTGTACACAAGACAGATGACAACACTTATGTTTCAAACTTTCATATCCTGAAAACAATGAACACAAAGATAATTAACATGCTCTATACAAGATGTTATTTGGTCAACAGAGTCAAATTTTAACTTCAATTTCAGCTATTAGCACCTGGGAGGCAGGGGCAGGAGAAGGGCAAGTTCCAGTTTGAGGCCAGCCTGAGCTGTCTCTAACCACCTTCCCCACAAATTCTTATTTTAGTTATACCTCTGAACATCCAGAAAACTAGCAGCCCAGTTTCTTTACCTTAAATGGGCACAATCTAGTGATGGTCTATTATGTTTCACTACACTGCATTAACAATAAGAGATCAAAAATTTAAAAAAAAAATGTGTAATGGGATGGTGGTGTATGCACTCGGGTAGCAGAGGCAAGAGGATTTCTGACTTTAGGCCGGCCAAGGTTACACAGTGAGACCCTGTCAGAAAGAAAGGGTGGGCAAGTATAACCAAGCAAAGTTGTCATAATTCTGTATATTTACTCACAGCCCACCACCCCTCCAAACGTAAAAACCAAACTAAAACAGAATCCGCTAAGGATGTTTTCAATTCTGGGTGGTATTGAACCCTAAGCAACTTTTTACAAAAATAAGTGTATATAGTTAATGCTTATTTTTTAAATGCATACTATTTGTAAAGAACTAAAATTAGGTTTGGTTCACAACAACACTCTATTTAAATATTATCTCTGCCTCAGAGGGCGGGGGAGGGTACCCTGGTGCAAAGATCATCACGTGAAAAACGCCAAAGGTGGTAGAAAAAAAAAAAAAAGTTTGTTATTCATACAGAACCCCAAAGCATCACCTAGTCCCTACATTGCAGGGTCCAAATAAGCAGCAGGCCCACTACCCACTCCCTTCCTCAAATACTCTCGTCACTTATAAATAAATGACTTGCTCGAGGTCTGATCCTGTAGATCTCAAATTCGCTATAAGTTCAAAATTCAAACTCCAGTGCCCAGCCCAGATCAACTCAGTCAACGGTTTGGGAAGTGGAACCTCGGCTCACCAACTGGTTTTCTTTTTCTCCCCCACCAAAGTTTGAAAACCACCGGCGATGCCTTTTGGCGTCTCTGGACGTCCCCAACAAGCCCCGCAACCCGGCGGGGCCACCCCACCCACCCACCCACCGCAGCGGGGGGCGGCAGGGAGGTTTCTCGGGAACCGAGAGCAGCCCGGGCGGCCGCCTCGCGTCTCCGCAGCGCTCCCGCACCCGAGCCCGGGTCCTCACTTCTTCCAATCGCTGCTGAAGAGGCCGAAGGCGCCCGAGGGAGAGATGGTCGAGGTGGCCTCCTGCCCTAGCTCCGCCGCCTCCCCTCCTCCGGACTGCTCGTTGTAGGCGAAACTGTTGCTGGACATCGCGGCGGTGCCGGCGGGCGGGCGGGCGGGCGGGCTGGCGGGCTGGCGGGAACGTGCGGGGTTCTCTCCGGATGGCTCGCGTTCGGACGACACCGAACAAAACTAGTTCTGGTGCGGTGTGGAGGGGGCGCGCGCCGGCGCTTCCGGGCTCGTCACCGCTCGGGCTGACCCGGCGGCCCACCCCCTGCGCGTGCGCACTGTGTCCGTACGGGCCCGAGCCTGCAGCTCCCGATGCGCTGGATTCTCGCGCTCCGGGTGTTAGAGGCGGCCGGGAAGCTGCACCCGGGACCCTTAACAGGAAGCTGGGGTTTTGCACCGAGTTTGCCGGAGGGTAGTGGGCGTGTAAACTACAGGATTTGAGGCCTTTGGATGTGTTTTGGTGGACCAGATCTCAGATCCTCCAGGGTTCTTTGCTTCACTTCTGCTGCCCACTGATCGCTCCCCGATTGCTCCTGAAACCCGGTGCACACTGTCTGAGGAACTTGGCTTCAGCGGTCACGAGTTCTCAGCCCTCGAGGCTGGTTTCCGCCCCTTTCACAGCCAGCGTGGCCTGCTGTTCCAGACTTGAAAGCTCCTCCTCCCGAGAAAGCTTTCAGGATCTGCACTGAGGCGATCATCCCCGGGCAGGCTTTGGCTAAGTATTCCTGGGGCCTGAGGTTTTTACTAGAAGTTCGAGGCGTGCGTCCTGCCCGCAGTCAGCTGCCCCGAGCTAAACCTCGGCCAGGTGCAGGAGAGTGCTCGCCTCGGAGCGCCGCCTGCTTCCACTCTTGGGCACGTAGCTTTCCTGCATCTCCTAAGCAGCTAGGTGGGATGGTTTCTGGTCGCGGAGCTGCAGCCCTCCTGCCCCGAGCAGCTTTCTAAGAGGACCCTCACCAGTCAACTTCCCTGATGACTACTGTTCGTTTCTTCGTTCCTCTTTCCTTACACGTGAGGTACAGAAAGGACTGAATACCTGCAGCCCGGCAGCCAATCACCAAAACCCAAGGGTAGCATCAGGCAAACACCAACTGCAATCCCACCAAGATTTCTAGACTTGACTGAAAGATTGCCTTGTCTCTCGGAAAACATGCTCCTTCCTAGTGGTAGGAGGGACGGAAGCAATTGGCCTCCAAACTGATCAAATGTTAGCGGTTAATTAACTTTTCAATATACCTGTCCAGACAGTGTTAGAGCCGCTGAAATATGTTGCTTCCCAGTATTGATGACATTGATAGGTTTGTAGAATCTCTCCTACGACTGACTGATGGTGATAATACATAGCAAAGTGTTATGTAATGCTTGACTTATACCCCAGACACTATTCTAAGTGATGTACATGGATTCATTTACTACAGGAAGACACTAGGCTCTGTTTACTTTGTCAAGTAATGACAATGCTGTACACATCCTCACTACAAAATATACCTGAGTATATTTTTTTATTTTAGAATATAAACGCTTTTACTAGATATTCTAAATTGCTCTCCTACCATTTATGTATGAGAGGGATTTCCTCACATTCTCATAATTTTGTCATAAATGTGATACACATCTTTGTGTTATAACTAATTTTTATATTCATGTTGATAATATGGTTATCTTTCATGTGATTTTTTTCCAGGTGTTTTTAATTGTCTTAGAATTTCACGTGGCATGTTAATCAAATTTATCTTAAATAGTTCAGTTTCTTTTTTTTTTCTTTTTTTTTTTTCTTTTTTTTTTTTTTTTTTTTTTTTTTCTTTTTTTTTTTTTTGGTTTTTCAAGACAGGGTTTCTCTGTGTAGCCCTGGCTGTCCTAGAACTCACTCTGTTGACCAGGCTGTCCTCGAACTCAGAAATCCGCCTGCCTCTGCCTCCCAAGTGCTGGGATTAAAGGTATGCATCATCACTGCCCGGCTAAATAGTTCATTTTCTTATGGAAAAGGTTTATTTTGTTTTTAGAGACAGAATCTCATTCTGTAGTCCTGCCTGGCTTCGAACTTGGCAATCCTCCTGCCTTAACCTGCCAATGCTGTGACTATAGCTGTGCACCAGCACACCCCACTTGAAAAGGGCTCATTCTCAAGTTTCATTCTTTGAACAAGCTGCTTTATTTTCTTTGGTTGTTTAGTTTTCATACAGACTCATGCAAACAGTTGACCTATACCATGGAAAGTTGTGGGGCTAGTCTTGGTTTATTTTGTTTATCTTGTCCTTGGATGGTGTGGGCTATCAAGGCTGTATGATTCTCAAGAAAAAGAAACATTATTGGGTAACTTATTTTTTTCCTCCTTCCTGGAATATTTTATATAAGATATAAAGCCTTGTGTTCCTTGGAAAGACATAAAATTTTCTTTCTATGTGTCTTAGTTTCTATTACTGCACTGAAACACCATGACCAAAGCAAGTTGGGGAGGAAAGGGTTGATTGATTTGGCTCATGCTTACACATCACCGTCCATAATTGAAGTAAGTCAGGACGAGAACTCACACAGGAACCTGGAGGCCAGAACTGATGCAGAAGCCATGGAGGGGTGCTGCTTACTGGCATGCTCCCCATTGCTTGCTCTTCCTGCTTTCTTATGGAACCTAAGACCACCAGCCAGGCATGGCACCAACCACAATGAGTTAGGACTACATCAATCACTAATTAAGAAAATGATCCGTACAGCAGCCATTCTCAACCTATGGGTCATAAGCCCTTCAGGTGTTGCTTATCAGATATTTACAAACATGATTCATAACAGTAGCAAAATCCAGTTATGAAGTAGCAACAAAATGATTGATGGTCGGGGTCACCACAACATGAGGTGTGTCTTCAGTTGAGGTTGCCTCCTCTCCAGTGACCCTAGCTTGTGTCAAGCTGACATAAAACTAGCCAGCACACTCTGAAAACTTGAAGAAGTTGACAAGGAGAGACTTATACCTCCCTAATTGTAAGACTGTCTATTCATTCAGAAGGAGTAAAATTGTAGCTCCCTATACTGAAGTCTAATGTTTCACTCCCTCAAGAATTTAAAATTTATATAGCCCTAAAGCTTTTTAATAAAAAATTATAAATGCTAAGTATCCAAAAGTAACATCTATGAAAGAACCAAAGAAATCAGATTTATTACCAAACTAAAGCCAGATTTCTTTCCTACCAGCTTGTATAATGTCTATATATATAGCTTACTGAAATAAATACATTTTTCAAATATACAAGGTTATTTTTCCATATTTTTTCTGTAATACTTAACAAAACCTTCTGATTTCCATTTCTTTTCACCTAAACCATTATGCTAATATATGATAAATTTGGTGCTAGTTTGGAGACCCACACCTTTAATCTCAGCACCTGGAAGGCAGAGACAGGTAGATCTCTGTGAGTTCAAGGCCAGTGTGGTATATAATAGTACATGCAAGGACAGCTGGAACTACAGAGTGAGACCCTGTATCAAAAAAAGAGAGAGAGAAAAGTTTGGTGTATGTATTATTGAACCTGTTTTCCAAGCATAAAACAAACTATATGTGTTTCTCCTAATACAAATTAAAACTAATATCATTTTACATCTTTTTTTAATATTTATCTACTTTATAGGCATCAGTGCTCCACCTGCATCTATGTATGTTTGAGCATGTCAGATTCTCCTGGAACTGGAGCTAAAGACAGTTGGGAGCTGCCATGTAGGAGCTGGGAACCAAACCAGGGTCCTCTAAGAAAAGCAACTAGTGGTCCTAACCACAGAGCCGTTTCTCCGGCCCTACATCTTATTTGTTTTTCTCTTTGTATTCTGTTGGATCTCTTTATCCACTCTCTTTGTTTCTTATATGCCACATACTGTTACTATCTGTATAGTACTTTATTTTGTTAATGAAAAAAAGATTCTTCTCATGACCAAACCTTTGGTCAACCTTCTGACTCTTCTGCTTGACCTATGCCTCACTTCTTTGTAAAATTATTTTTAGCAAGAATATTCTGGGGCTGGAGTGAGATGCCTCAGTGGTCAAGAGCACTGACTGCTCTTCCACAGGTCCTGAGTTCAATTCCGAACAACCACATGGTAGCTCACAACCATCTGTAATAGGATCTGATGCCCTCTTCTTGTAGCTTCTTGAAGACAGCTGCAGTGTGCTCATATACATAAAATAAATAAATCTTTAAGAAAAAATAAAGGCAGAGGCAGACGGATTTCTGAGTTCGAGGCCAGCCTGGTCTACAGAGTGAGTTCCAGGACAGCCAGGGCTACACAGAGAAACCCTGTCTCAAAATAAATAAATAAATAAATAAATAAATAAATAAATAAATAAATAAATAAATAAGAAAGAAAGAAAAAATAAAGAATATTCCACCCTCCATATCTAAAATTGGTCACCCGTGCCCTTGATGTGTTTGTTGGTCATCTGCTGCCATCAGCAGGAATTCTGTTGTCCAGCTAGACTTCTATCGCTAGACCTGATATCTCCTTCTCCAGAATCACAACCAGTTATCCCCAGTATAGTCTAAATGGATGCCTGGTTTATATCTCTTTTTCTCATTGTAATAATCCTATTTCCCTTTAAATTCTGTCTAGCCCTAGTTTTCTTTCTTTTTTTTTAGATTTATTTTTTTGATCTAATCAGCAACCTACTAATGTACACATGTGTTCTTCCAAATTTTATAATATTGTAACAACTTTTTCAATGCATGCATCTGCATCCTGGTATCAGTTTCCGTAATTATAGTCTCAGAACACCAATAACTAGATCAAATTACATACACACTTAAAATTTTGCTAGAGGCCAGGCATATATGCCTGGAGTCCCAGCTACTCTGAGGCAGACATGAGAGAATCTCATGAGCCCAGAAGTTTGGGACCAGCCTGGGCAACATAGCTAGAGTAGTTTTTTAAAAAATATGTTATTGAACAACTATTACCAAATGTGTAGCTAAAAGCAGAGGACCACTTATGTACCAATATTGCTTTGACTTAACATACCCTTTCCAATAATGCCAACCAACCCAGCTCAGGCAGTCAACAGGTTCTCCAGTGCAGGAATGAGGATTAAAAAGAAAAAAGATAACATTGTAGCATGACCTCAGCCAGTTCTGAGGCTGTGGTGAGTTCATTATTTCCACATCCCTGGAAATAATATTCTTGTAACATAGTCACAAACCTCAGTAGGCCTCCAGACCTTAGTAGTCCAGACTGACTCCATGGTAGAAGTAACATGAAGACCATAAAACTCAACAAGTAGACAGTATCACCTACCAAAACTAAATAAAGGATTAAGCCATCAAAATCCTTACAGTTCTGAAAATGTCTCAAAAAAATGCTAGTGAACGCCCCACAACAGATTCCTTGCAAAGACTTGTCTTGAAATGCCAATACTGTGAGGTCATGATTGTGTACAGACAGAAATCCAAATGAAGCCACATGTAACAGGATATTTGACCACACCCTAACCTCTGATATTGTGTTATTTACTGGAAAACCCTGGTTTTAATTGTTGGTTTTCCGAAGGGTTTCTCTGTGTAGCCCTGGCTGTCCTGGAACTCACTCTGGAGACCAGGCTGGCCTCGAACTCAGAAATCTGCCTGCCTCTGCCTCCCAAGTGCTGAGATTAAAGGCGTGAGCCACCACTGCCAGGCTAGCACACACCTTTAATCCAAGAGTTTTCTGCTTGAATATCATAAATAAAATCAACCATAGGTCAGGAAGCAGAGCAAGCAACCAGTTGACAGGAAGTGAACATAGGATTATTAAGGACAAAACCACAGAGAGTAAGAGGAGTCAGAAGGACTGATAGAGATGCACAGGAAGTGGAAGGGAGGGACATTTGGGGTGTTTCATTTTGTTTGGTTTGGTTTGGTTTGATTTGGTTTGGTTTGGTTTGGTTTGGTTTGGTTTGGTTTTTGAGACAGCTTGAGAGAGGGGCATTGCTTCTGGGCCATCAGCTGAGGAAGGTCAGCTGGGTGTTTTCTCGGCCACTCTGAGTTAGCAGACTTTTACCACAGCATCTGGCTCCCAAGTCTTCATTGGTAAAATGGAAAAATTCAGATTTTGTTAGAAAAAACAACAGCTACAAGCCAGGCAGTGGTGGTGTACACCTTTAATCCCAGCACTTGAGAGGCAGAGCCAGTCTGGTCTACAGAGTGAGTTCCAGGACAGCCAGGACTATACAGAGAAATCCTGTCTCAAAAAAACAAAAAAAGAAAAGAAAAAAAAAAAAAAAACAGCCACAAGTACATATAAAACTTGCCCTGTATTTGATACATGTTAGAGATCAGACAGGGCATGAACGGGATGAAAAGCTAGGCCTTTTCTTCAAACAGGTCATAACAGAAGTGATAGCAGAGTCAAGACAGTTCTGCTCATGAATATGTTCCACACTGCCTCAGGGGCAAGAGTCTGTCATTTATGAAATACTTAACAAGAATGCACTTACAAAATATATTTTTAAAATTACATTACTGGATTTTAGACTGATTCATTCACACTCTATTGCTATATTTCAGTTATTTTACTAAGTGTCTGACTCTTTTCTGAGTGGTTTGTATATATTAACTCAGTTGATCATTTTAAACATTATTTTTTTAGTTTTTTTTTTAAATTTTACGTGCATTGGTGTTTTCCCCACTTCTATGTCTGTGTGAGGGTATCAGATGCCCTGGAACTGAAGTTAGAGACAGTTTGAGCTGCCATGTGGGTGTTAGGAATCAAACCCCAGTCCTCTGGAAGAACAGCTAGTGCTCTTAACCACTGAGTCATCTCTCCAGCTCCAGTTGATCATTTTAATGGGTAGAAAAATAAACTGAGGAAGTGAACTTGAAATATGTGATCAATTTTACACAGCTAATAAGACTTTGAAACCATGAAATCAGTACCTAGCGTCCACACTTTGAATCAGTACATTGTACAACTTCTTGGCGAGCTTGTACTATAGCTTGGAGATTGTATAGTATCAATGTGTGCTTTTGTTAACTGGGTAGGTTTCGTTTTATGGCCATGTCAGAATTCATAAAATAATTCAATGATAAGCCTTTGATTTTTTTCTAATCTTTCACCATTACTAATTGTGTGCTTTCAGAAGTAACAATAAAAATACATTTTGCTGCCCACAATTCCCTGAGAGACAGGTACATGGTTAGCTCAGGACTCCACATTGACATTTTCACTTCCCTTCTTATTTTGTCATTTCTCAGGAGTAAGAGGTAGATTGGCCAAGTCTGACTAAAAAAGAGGAAAAACATCCATGAACAAAGTGATGAAAGAAATCACTGAGGCACACTGGTGTTTTCTCAGATCCTGACAGACAGGCTCTAGTGTCTGCATCTATCCATGAACTCTCTTCAGTACAAATAATATAAGGGTGAGTACATTCAGCCTAGAAAACTACTTAGACAAGTATCTGAAATATCTGGAGCATTCCTTGGCTATCTCCAATGGTCCCTATGAACTACTGAGATGAATGGCAGGAACATTGTAGAATATGGGTAGAAATATGTTTCCCACCCTTGCCGATGTCATCATACCACTGATGACCCTCCTGTGATCGTAATCCACTTGGACAAACCATGAATACAACATTTGTGGTGCTTCTGAATAATGTGAGCCTCATTCTCTACAAGAAAGAAGGGTTAGGCATGGCGCTACCTTCCACACAAGTAGAAATCTTGAACAATGATTTTAGAGTTTCTTTAATTTATTGTTGATTGGTGTTTGTTTTGTTTTGTTTTGCTTTGCTTTGCTTTGCTTGTTTCATTTTGCTTTGCTTTGGCTTTGAGCTGAAGTCTCCCTATGTTGCCCAGGCTGATTTCAAGCTTCTAGACTCAAGTGATCCTTCTTTCTTGGCCTCCCTGTAGCTAGAACTACAGACACATAAGAACACGCCCAGCTAAGGAGAAGCTTAAGCATTCAAAATGTTGAACTTTCACTTTTACTGCATACTAGTAACTTGATTGAAATTAAGTGACAAAAAGAAAACTGAATTCATATCAATCTGAGCTAGATCTCTTTGTGTTTTGAAGCAGAGTCTCTCTATGTAGCCCTGTCTGGCCAGGAGCTCATAGCAAGCCGCTTGTTTCTGCCTTCTGAGGCCTGATGTTGCAGATGCAGGCCACAAGCCCCACTGGACCTAGGTCTTAAAATATAGAAAAGTTAATTTATGCATGTAAATGAGGTGCGTCTAGACTTTATAGCAATGAAACAACCAGCAACTCCTTCCAAAGGCGCTAGGGCACTAGAGGAAGCCTGTGTCGGAAGCAAATATACCAGTCTGAGGGCTTCATTTTTTTTTTTTTTTCCGAGACAGGGTTTCTCTGTGTAGCCCTGGCTATCCTGGAACTCACTCTGTAGACCGGGCTGGCCTCGAACTCAGAAATCTGCCTGCCTCTGCCTCCCAAGTGCTGGGATTAAAGGTGTGCGCCACCATCGCCCAGCTTGAAGGCTTCAATTTGGACAGCGTTGTTTTTGAGCTTACTAGATAAAAAAAGATGATAAAGCAGCTCCTACAGTAGTTAAGAATAAATCTCCAGGGTAACATAAAAACTTTCCTGACCCACTGACATAGTACACTAACTGTGCCCATGCAGACGGACAGATGCAGCCACAAGCATTGTTCTAACGACAGAAGGAAGCCTTACAATGGAGATTTCAAAACAAAACGGAATGGCCTTTAAAAACTAGGCAGCAAATCATCTCATGTTAAATCTTGCTATTCAGACTTCAGACCCAGGGACCATGTTAGAAGACACTAATGGGAAATTCAGAAGGCACTGAAGAAGAACATTGTGTTAATGGTGGAAAACTATTTTAAATCGTCTTAAAGTTCAATGTCATCACTTAAGAAAACCGAGGTGGAAAAAATCGAGGAAACAGGAATTAATAGATACAATAAATATGAATGCTGTTTTATTAATCAGGATACTTGGGGCAAATAAAAGGTAGCCTCAAACCAACTTAGCAAGTAATAAATGCAAAAGCTAAGTGTAAGGGAAGGAATTTAATTCACAGCAAAGGCATGCAGGCTATCCCAGCCCCAGTAAATGAATCAACAGAGGCCAACAATATTGCCAGAATTTCCTCCCATCTCTCAGATCTGCTTTCTACCCGATTGGCTTTGTTTTCCTTCACTGGAACAGGCGGACAACAGGGCTGCAGGGAGTTTGAACTTTATGACACTGAGCTAAGCAGCCCAGTACAATGGAGACTTTTTTCCTAGCAAATTCCAAGGAAAAGGATCTGATTGTCCCAACATGGATCCTTGTCTTAGTTTGGGTTTCCACTGCTGTGAAGAGACACCATGACCAAGGCAACTCTCATAAGGAACAACATTCAGTTGGGGCTGCCTTACAGGTTCTGAGATTCAGTCCGTTACTGTCAAGGCAGGAGCATGGCAGCATCCAGGCAGACGTGGGCTGGAGGAGCCACAGCTTCTACATCTTCATTCAAAGGCAGACAGGAGAAGACTGTCTTCAGGTAGCTAGGAGGAGAGTCTCAAAGCCCACCCCAACAGTGACACACTTCCTCCAACACGGACACACCTACTCCAACAAGGCCACACCTTCTAATAGCGCTACTCCCTGGGCCGAGCACATCCCAGCCACCACATTCTACTCCCTGGCCCCCATAGGCTTGTTCAAACACATGAATCTATGGGAGCCATACCTAGCCATAGCATAATACAAAATACATTTAGTTCAACTTCAAAAGTCCCAATAGTCTATAGCAGTCTCAATAATGTTAAAAGTCCAAAGTTCAAAGTCTCTTCTGAGATTATCCAATCGCTTAACTGTAATCAAAATCAAAAAAGCAGATCACATACCTGCGACATCATAGGATATACATTACCATTTGAAAACAACATAACGAGTCCTAGACAGAAGCAAGACGAAAAAGGCTGCTGGACAAACTCCAAACTCTGCATCCCCATGTCTGATGTCCAACTCCTTTCATCTTTGCTGACTGCAGCACAATTCTTTCTCTTGAGCTGGTCTACTCAGTTTGCAGCTTTCCTCAGCAGGTATCCCATGGCTCTAGCATCTCAGACATCTTGGGGTCTCTGAGTCAACTTCAACAGTCCAGCTTCTTGTTTCAATGTCTGAGATCCACACAAGATCTCCTGGCCTTCTCAAAAGGACTTGGGTCACTTTTCCAGCTCTACCCTCTGTAATACTCTAGGCTCTGGTTGACTCCACTCCACTGCTACTGCTGTTCTTGGTGATCATCCCCTGGTACTGGCATCTCCAATACACTGGGGTCTTCCACTTGCAGCTAGGCTTCACCTTCTCATAGGCTCTCTTCATAATGCCAAGCCTCACCCTCTTTCCATGACCCCCTTCAGCTGCACCTTCACCAATAGCCTTCCACGGTCTTTCACAGTGCCCAGCCTCAGCTGTTCTCATGACCCCTTCATGCCTTCAAAGCCAGTACCACTGGGGTGATTCTTACACATTACCAAGTCCAGCTACCAGCATGGGGTATATTCTTTGTTCTCTCAGAAAATACTTGCCAGAAATCTCACCTCAGTGATTTCAGGTTTGTTTGTTTGTTTTTTCCTTTTATTTACAATTCAGCCAATGTTCCCCTCCTATTCCTCCCTTCCACAGTTCCTCATCCCATTCCTCCTCCCTCCTCTACCCTAGAGGATGCTCCCCTACTATCAAACCTTTCCACTCCAGGATTAGGGGCCTCAAATCTCTCCAGGATTAGGCACATCTTCTCCCACTGAGGCCAGACCAAGAAGTCCTCTGCTGTATATATGCCAGGGACCTTAGACCAGCTTGTATATGCTGCATGGTTGGTGGCTCAGTGTCTGGGAGCTTCCAGGAGTCCAGGTTAGTTGAGACTGCTGATCTTCCTATGGGGTCGCCCTCCTCCTCAGCTTCTTCAATCCTTCCTCTAATTCAACCATAGGAGTCCCTGACTCCAGTCCGATGGTTGGTTGTAAGTATCTGTGTCTTTCTCAGTCATCTGATGGTTGGGCCTCTCAGAAGACAGCCATCCTAGGCTCCTGTCTGTAAGCACACCACAGCATCAGTAAGAGTGTCAGGTCATGGAGTCTCCCCATGAGGTGGATCCCCAGTTGGGCCAGTCACTGAACCTTCTTTCTCCAAGTCTCTTCTCCATTTTTGTCCCCACAGTTCTTTTAGACAAGAACACTTCTGGGTCAGAGTTTTTGACTGTGAGTTGGCAACACCATCCCTCCTCTTGAGGTAGACTCTTAAGCTGGAAACAACCCAGGTGTCCCAGGATGAAAAAATAGATAGAGATAATGTGGTTCATTTACACAATAGAGTACTAATCAGCTATTAAAAACGAGGACATCAGGAATTTCACAGGCAAATGGATGGAACTAGAAAATATCATCCTGAGTGAGGTGACCCAGACTCAAAAGAACATACATGGTATGTTCTCATTTATAAGTGGATATTAGCCAAAATAGTACAGAATACCTAGGATACAATCCACAGAACTCAAAAATGTTAATGCCGGGCAGTGGTGGCACACGCCTTTAATCCCAGCACTTGGGAGGCAGAGGCAGGTGGATTTCTGAGTTCGAGGCCAGCCTGGTTTACAGAGTGAGTTCCAGGACAGCCGGGGCTACATAGAGAAACCCTGTCTTGAAAAACCAAACCAAACCAAACCAAACCAAACCAAACCAAACCAAACCAAAATGTTAACAAGTGGAAGGACCCAAGTGAGGCTGCCTCAGTCCCACTTGGGAGGGAGAAGAAAGCAACCATGGTGGGGAAGAGAGAGGGAGGGACCTGGGGACAGGGAGAGGAAAAGTTTACCATGGTGTACAATGGATGAATTCACATGCCTGAAACCCTCACTTGGGCCAGGTCCTCACTGGGCTCTCAGTGTCTCCTCTGTCTGTTGTTGCTGTTGCTGTTGCAAGTGCAGAAAAGGAAAAGGAAAAACCTCAAAAGAGATAGAAGATAGGGAAGAAAAGAATACAAAAAGATTACAGCCTGTTTCTAGTGTAACCCCAGCGGTCAGTTGTCAGGGTGACCGTGACCCCAGCAGTCAGCTGTCAGTGTGACCGTGACCCCAGCAGTCAGCTGTCAGTGTGACTGTGATCCCAGCAGTCAGTTGTCAGGGTTACTGTGACCCCAGCAATCACATGTCCTTAATCATTTTCTCACTGGTGATAAGAAAACTTCCCACTTGAGTTTCTCCTCTTCCGACATTTAATTTTCGCTATTATAATTTATTCCTCTTCTGTATGGCATATGTGCTAATAATTATAGCCGTAACTATTTTATTTCTTAACGTTATACAAAAGTTGAAGTGATTTACACACTACCAGTATGGTACTAGAACATTCTGTATTTACTATTTTTCACTTTTACTGTGTTTTTAAGGTCTTATTTTTAAGTTGTGTGTGTGTGTGTGTGTGTGTGTGTGTGTGTGTGTGTGTTGGGGATGGGAAGAGCACTTTGTGAGTGCACCGCCCTTGGGATCCAGAAGAGGGTGCCAGATGTTCTAGAGCATATAGGTGGTTGTGAGACACTTGACATGGGTGCTAGGAGCTCAGCTCAGGTCTTCTGCAAAAACAGTGTGACTTCTTAATCATTTAACCATTTTTTTTTTTTAAATACAGAGTGTCTCTATATAGCCCTGGCCCATCTAGAACTTACAGACTGGTTGTAGATCAGTCTGGCCAACACAGACACCAACTTGTCTCTGCCATCTAAGTGCTGGTCCCTGGCTCCCTCCCATGGTATCATGCATTTGCTTTCATGTTGTAAGTGTCCTTCCATTCCACTGTGAAGAACTCTCTTATCTCCTATAAGGCTGGTCTCGTGGTGATAAGAAGTCCCAGGTTTGGTTTAGAAAGGCCCCTCTGAGATTTAGAAAGGCCCTTCTGACTCTCTCTAGTTTCTGGAGCACAGGCTTTGCTGAGAATGTTGTTCCCAGCAAACAGTCCCTTTTCTTCCGCACTTTGCATCCACCACTCCACTGTCCTACCTGCTTAGCTAGTGCTGTGCTGAGCATCCTTGTGAGTCTGTCACAGCACCCTCCCTGTGTGTGATAGCCTATGTTCCTCTTGCTGCTTGCAAAATTCTGTGTTTGATTTTAGAAAGGTTGACTATCGTCTGTCTGGGTGAAGAGTTCTATATTTTCTTTATTTAAGACATTTAGGACTTGAGAGATCCGAATGGTAGAGATCTGAAGTCAGGTGTCCGGGCTCACACAGCCAAAGTACTTTACTGATCAAGCTATCTCTCTAGCCTGTATTTAAAAATTTTTTTGTGCTCATGTATTGACCTCTCATAAGAAAGTATATTTAAATTAAGAACCATCTTTGGAATAATTAGGAGAATAAGGACCATATATAAAGTCATATTACTTAACTAAAAGCCACCTTTAAAATGTGCAGAAGCAGTCATTCTCAGCCATACAACAAGTTCATAGCCATCCTGGTCTCCTTGAGAAATAAATAAATAAAATAGTTCCAAAGATCTGAACTTGGTAAGATAAAATAATAAGTTTAGAAAAATGAAATCAAAATACGTAGAGAACAGATTAAAGGCAGAATGTTAACATTTGTTGAATAGAGCTAAAGGGTATACATGTAACCATTTTCTTTCAACTTTTATATATGCTCAAAAGTTTATTTTTGAGACTGGAAAGATGGATCAGAGGTAAAGAGCACTGTTGGCTCTTTCAGAGGTTCTGAGTTCAATTCTAAGCAACCACAAGGTAGCTCACAACCATCTGTAATAAGATCTGGTGCCCTCTTCTGGCCTGCCGGCATACATGCAGGCAGGACGCTATATACATAATAAAAAAATCTTTTTTTAAAGATTATTTTCAAAAGAGGTTTTTGTTTTGTTTTGTTTTGGTTTGGTTTGGTTTGGTTTTTCGAGACAAGGTTTCTCTGTATAGTCCTGGATGTCCTGGAACTCACTCTGTAGATCAGGCTGGCCTCGAACTCAGAAATCCACCTGCCTCTGCCTCCCAAGTGCTGGGATTAAAGGCGTGTGCCACCACTGCAATAGTACCGCTAAGATTCCTTATTAATTGCTTTCTGTATAAGATGATTAGCATTTTAGTGTCAGGAAATGACTTTCTTGCACATCATGCTCATACAGAAATGTTAAATTTTGCTGGGCAGTAGTGGTGCACAGCTTTAATACCTGCACTCAGAAGGCAGATGCAGGCAGATCTCTGAGTTTGAAGCCAGTCTGGTCTACAGAATGAGTTCCAGGATAGTGATGGCTACACAGAGAAACCTTGTCTTGAAAAACCAAATGAAATTAATAATAACAATAACTGCTATTATTATTATTATTATTCACTTGCAAGAGTGATATAAAACCTTGTTGTAGCATTTTCTCTGTCCAATCACATTAGGGCAGTGACAGGCCTGTGACTGGACAGAAATAGAGAGGTGGAGCTAAAGTTGGAGGAAAAAAAAAGGTCAGGCGAGGAGGAGAAAAGGATCAGGTGCAGGAGGAGATGTCATCATGGAGACAGACGATGAGGACGAACCAGACCCCACGAGGTTATACAACCAAGTAGGTTCTTATAAAATAGATTAATTGGGTTGTAGAGAGCAGTCCGAACTGCGCCCTAAAGATGGCGATAGCTGGTCGAGAGCTCTGAGATAAACAACTCCTTATTTGGCTTGAAGGTTGTGCTTCTGAGTGGCCTGATCTTACGTGTTTTCCCTGGCCTATGGAGAGATGACACGTGGCATGAGTTCAGGGGCTCCTACTAGGGGATATAAGCTGTGCCTGAGTAGGGATCGCGGGCTCCCCTCCACACAATGCTGCCTGTAAAGTAGCCTGAATAAACCGCTAAGAGAAGGAACCGATTGTGTCGTGTCTTAATTCCTGTTGGTCAGGGTTGGCGCGGCGCATTGAGTTAGAATATTGTCTTTATTATTTGGTTCTGAAATTATTGTATTGGCATCTTGTAAATTGTGACTTTATTATTATATAAATCTGATTGGATATTAAGGCCTTAAGAGTCATGCTTTACTTACCGGCTCTTAGGCGCTACTTAGATGAATGATTGTGGGGTGTGTAAAGAGTTGCATGCGAGCGAGATGCAGCTTGCTGGGAGAGAATAACAAAACCCCGCCAGAGTTTAATATTGAGGCCTAATGGTACTGGCTCAAAAAACGTGGCCTGGTGGGAAAGCGAGTTTGCGGGGTGGATTTATTTTACCATTTTCCCACAACAAAACCTCATTCGTGATTATTTTATTTTATTTTATTTTTCTGAGACAGGATCACTCTAGCTCTGTTGTCCTAGCTCCCTGGGGCTCACTATGTACACCAGTATGGCCTTGAACTAACAGAGGAGCTCCTGCCTCAGCCTCCTGAGTGCTGGGACTACAGGCGTGCACCACCACACGTGACTGCACATAATAATTTTAATACTGTTTATTGACAAGTTTAGTTCTGAAGGAGGGAGCTGTGTTCTGGTGAACAAGCATTCTGTAGAAGAAGACTAGTCTTCTAGTGAAGTGATACCAGCTTATTGAGTGAGACAGGATTTCTCTCAAGGGCACTGAGAACCTGTACCTTAACATAGAAGCTAGAGAAATAGGTGGCAGACAGGCTGTAGCCCCACTACAATTTAGTTGAAGACACGAGACTAGAAATACTTGCCCAAGGTAGCCAAATAAAGAGCTTGGAGAATTGGTTTTCTCTTGTAATAGATTGCCTTTTATCTGAGGGTAGCTAATACCATCTATCTTATATTTAAAAATATGTGTAGAAATCTTAGCAAAGAAAGTATGGGTCATTTGAACATATATAACTCTATCTATGTTCACAGAATTGAATCAAAAAAGTTTGGACTAATTTGAACTAGTCTAAATGGTTATTTTTTTACCTTGTGAGCATAGCCGATTTTTTGACATAGTAAAACAAGGTTGAAATTCACAAAGTTTGCATTTTAGAACGAGCAATTAACTTATAGAATATATAGAATATTGATGCCATTTTAAGTAAGTTTATGATTTTATATTGGGAATTCCTCATAGCTATCCTTGGCCTCATTCAGGCCATGGGCCAGTCTCTTAGTTACTTTTCAATTGCTGCTATAAGACACAATGCCAGGGGATGGAGAGATGGCTCAGTGGTTAAGAACACCGGTCCTGAGTTCAAATCCCAGCAACCACATGGTGGTGCACAACCATCTGTAAGGAGATCTGATGCCCTCTTCTGGAGTGTCTGAAGGCAGCTACAATGTACTTACATATAATAAATAAATAAATAAATAAATAAATAAATAAATCTTTAAAAAAAAAAAAAAAAGACACAATGCCCAAAGCAACTAACAAAAGAAAGAGTTTATTTAGGGCTTACAGTTTTGGAGAATTAGACTCTATAATCAGGCAGGTACCATGGCAGCAGGCAGACGTGGTGTTGGAGCAGTAGCAAAAAGCTCACAATTTGAAACATAACCATAAGCAGAGAGATACACTGAAATGGTGAAACTTCAAAGACCGCCCCCAGTGACATATTTCCTTCAACAAGGTCACGCCTCTGATCCTTCCCAAATAGTTTCACTAGGCGGAGACTAAGTGTCCAAACATGTATAGGGCCATTCTCATTCAAACCTCTGGAAACTAATCTGAATGTCTCTCTCCATTTAGATTATAAATTCTCCAAGAGCAAGGGCAATATCTTAAACCCCTTGTGGCTTGCAGAATGTCCTATACATTTAATAAGAGGTATCATGAACATATTTTCAATAAAGATGATGCTGATGATAATTTATTGGAATAAAAACATCAGAAACTGCAAAAATCTGCCAACTGAACAGAATTCTGGGAAAATAATAAAGTTCTTTATAGCTTTTTGATATTGCCCAAGTAGATTATGTTGTCTGAGTAGTCTAGTAGAGGTTATAACATTTAATTAACTCAGAAGAAGTGAAGATTAATTGAGAAGATTGTATTTTCCCTTGTTAACTGCTGTCAATATAGTAAAATTGTCCTAAAGCCGACATCCTTGTCACGTTAGCATATGAGATGCCGTGAAGCCCATACGATATAGTTCCCTGTTATTTATGCTTCTTGACTGTGAGGGTTAATGGAAAGAGCTTCCGTTCATTAGAATAAAACTGTACTAGAAATAAAACCTGACCCCATTAGCAAGAAGCATCTCGTCTGCTCTGTGTGGCAGTTCCTGCTCTAGGAGGCAGAGGTGGCTGTTCTCACAGGGAACAGGAGAGTCTACCCCTATTTTTGTTTTAATTTCAAATGTTGAAATCTTATAAATTATCCATCTTTTGCATTGTCATTTCTTCCTTCCTTTTTCTCTGTCCTCTCTCGAGCAAGTGTGCTTTGCTAGACAGAGGAACCCTGTAGGTTACCTTCATTTATGTACTTTGTGACTAAATGCTTGGCCAATTACCACAACAAACAAAAATATCCCAGAGTGGACACAGTTCTAATTACCCCACTTCCTGAGAGGACTGTTTCTTGTTGCTCCTTGTAAGAAGACTTTAAATTCTACTTGACAGTTGCTGAATGCTATCATAGACTGTGGGGAGTATGAAGGTGAACAAGTGTCTAAGAATTTAAGCCAATAGTCTGTGGAAAGTGAACATTTCATCTCTGGAGATGAATTGGTTCTGTAATGTGGCCATCTTGGGCCCGCCATGTCCTGAGGTGAGAACCTAATGTTAACATTCAAAAAGAAAAGCACCTAATTCTCGTTGACCTACTTGGTCCCTCCTCTCACCTCCCACTAAGGTGGCTTCGGAAGCTTTAGCTCTACTGGCTGCATCATCAGTGGAACCGGTGCCACCTCACTACTCTCGCTCTCAATTGCTCCAATAGGAAAATAAAGCCGACTATACAAACTCTGTGAGACCGAAGTGATGCAGGAATGAAATGTAGGATGCAAAGGTGTCTCCGCAGTGTCTGGCACTGATAGGTGCTCAATAAATATTAGTTCTTTCTCTGTTTTTGAAGGTCTCCTTGCAGCATGCTCATTTGGAATAGCTAGAATTCCTGAACCACATGAGAATATGAAAAAAGATAACACTAAGCTCCTGCCAGATAATTCTGGCTGCTACTGAAAAAGCTCTGGCTTCAAAGCTTATGAAATATGTATATAAGTAAATATTATATACTGTACAAAGTTACTTAGCATGTACATAGATACATATGTTACATATTCATTTATGTGTATGCGTACACATAAGTCTTTTTATTTGTGTCCCTTGTTTTCTCACATCTCAATTCCTCAGCACTCTGAGATTCACACACATACACTGCCTTTTTTATTTTTTAAGCTCGAGGACAATTTTATTGGAATTTAAAAGAAAAGCGACACAGCAGGCATGTTTTCAACCCTGACAGTTAGTTGCCTGGAAGAGGGAGAGAGAGAAGAGAAAGAGAGAAGGCCATGCTGCCCAAGTTAAACTTGCATGGAAATCCAACACATGGTGGAGGGAGGATCATTAGAGAAAGAGTAAGAAAGCCTGAGGTACCAGAGAAAGTATGTTCAAGCTCTGACTAGTATCTGAAGGAAAAAGACAAAGGAGCAGAAAAACCAAAATGAAACCTTTTTGAGTCAGGACTCAGGAAACAGGCAAACCCAATAAAACCTCATGGTGGTTCTGGACTGTGTTATGGGTCAGGAATTCTGGGAAAGAAATGTACATTACTACAGAAAGGGCTAATTATTCTTCCTATCTCTTTAGCATGGCTTAAGGTGAACCCACCCTACTGAGAGGTGTTCCCTTGGCCTTGTGGTTGACCAGTTTAGTTAAATTGATTTTCTCCTCCTCCTCCTCCTCCTCCTCCTTCTCCTCCTCCTCCTCCTCCTCTTCCTCCTCCTCCTCTTCCTCCTCCTCCTCCTCCTTCTCTTTCTACTCCTCTTCTTCCTCCTCCTCCTCTTTCTTTTGTTTTTGTTTTTTATTGAATATTTTCTTTATTTACATTTCAAATATTTTCCCCTTTCCAGGTCTCCCCTTCAGAAACCCCTTAACCCATCCCCCTCCCCCTACCTCTATGAGGATGCTCCCTCCACCCACCCACCCACTCCTGTCCTCCCGCTCTGGCATTCCCCTACACTGGGGCATTAAACACCCTCAGGCCCAAAGGTCTTTCCTCCCACTGATGTTCAACAAGGCCATCCTCTGCCACTTATGTGGCCAGCACAATGGATAGCTCCATGACTATTCTTTGGTTGGTGGTCTAGTCCCGAGGAACTCCCGGGAGTCTGGGCAGTTGACACTGTTGCTCCCTCCATAGGGCTGCAAGCCCCCTCAGTTCCTTCACTCCCTTCTTCAACTCCTCCATCAGGGACCCTGTGCTCAGTCAAATGGTTGGCTGTGAGCATCTGCCTCTGTATTTGTCAGGTTCTGGCAGAGCCTCTCAGGAGACAGCTATATCAGACTTCTATCAGCAAGCAATTCCTGGCATCCACAATAGCATCTGGGTTTGGTGACTGTATATGGGATCGATCTCTAGTTGGGGCAGTCTCTGGATGGTCTTTCCTTCAGTCTCTGCTCCACACTTTTTCTCCATATGACCTCGTGTAAGTATTTTGTTCTCCCTTCTAAGAACCAATGAAGCATCCACACTTTGGTCTTCCTTCTTCTTGGGCTTCATATGGTCTATAAATTGAATCTTGGGTATTCTGAACTTTGGGGCTAATATTCACTTACCAGTGAGTATATACCGTGTGTGTCCTTTTGTAATTGAGTTACCTGACTCAGGATGATATTTTCAAGTTCCACCCATTTGCCTGCAAATCTCATGAAGTCATTGTTTTTAACAGCTGAGTAGCACTCCATTGTGTAAATATACCACATTTTCTTTATCCATTCCTCTGTTGAAGGACATCTGGGTTGTTTTCAGTTTCTGGCTATTATAAATATGGCTGCTATGAACATAGTGTAGCATGTGTCCTTATTACATGTTGTAGCATCTTCTGGGTATATGCCCAGGAGTGGTATACCTGGGTCCTCAGGTAGTACTATGTCTAGTTTTCTGAAGAAACACCAGACTGATTTCCAGAGTGGTTGTACCAGCTTGTAATCCCACCAGCAATGGAGGAGTGTTCCTCTTTCTCCACATACTCACCAGCATCTGCTGTCACCTGAGTTTTTAATCTTAGCCATTCGGACTGGTGTGAGATGGAATCTCAGGGTTGTTTTGATTTGCATTTCCCTAATGACTAAGGATGTTCAACATTTCTTTAGGTGCTTCTAGGCTATTCAAGTATTCTCAGTTGAGAATTCTCTGTTTAGCTCTGTTCCCCATTATTTAATAGGGTTATTTAGATCTCTGGAGTCTAACTTTTTGAGTTCTTTGTATATATTGAATATAATCCCACTATTGGATATAGGATTAGGTAAAGATACTCTGAGGTAGTGTCTGTCTTTGACACTGAGGTGAATTTCCTATATGAAGCAAAATGCTGGGTCCTGTTTATGTATCTAGTCTGTCAGTCTATGTCTTCTTATTGGGGAATTAAGTCCATTGTTGTTAAGAGATATTAAGGAACAATGATTGTGGCTTCCTGTAATTTTGATGTTATTTTTATGTCTGTGTAGTTATCTTCTTTTGGGTTTGTTGAAAGAAGATTACTTTCCTGCTTTTTTTAGGGTGTAGTTTCCCTCCTTGTGTTGGTGTTTTCCATCTATTATCCTTTGAAGGGTTGGATTTGTAGAAAGATATTGCATAAATTTGGTTTTGTCATGGAATATCTTTGTCTCTCCATCTATGGTAACTGAGAGTTTTGCTGGGTATTGTAGCCTGGACTGGCATTTGTGTTCTCTTAGGGCCTGTATGACATCTGCCCAGGATCTTCTAGCTTTCATAAGTTCTGGTGAGAAGTATGGTATAGTTCTGATAGGCCTCCCTTTATATGTTACATGACCTTTTTCCCTTACTGCTTTTAATATTCTTTCTTTGTTTTGTGCATTTGTTGTTTGATTATTATATGATGGGAGGAATTTCTTTTCTGGTCTAATCTATTTGGAGTTCTTTAGGCCTCTTGTATGTTTATGGACATCTCCTTCAAGTTAGGGAAGTTTTCTTCTATAATTTTGTTGAAGATATTTACTGGTCCTTTAAGTTGGGAATCTTCTATCTCTTCTATACCTATTATCCTTAGGTTTGTTCTTCTCATTGTGTTCTGGATTTCCTGGATGTTTTGGGTTAGGAGCTTTTTGCATTTTGCATTTTCTTTGACTTGTGTCAATGTTTTCTATGGTGTCTTCTGCCCCTGAGATTCTCTCTTCTATCTCTTGTATTCTGTTGGTGATGCTTGCATCTATGACTCCTGATCTCTTTCCTAGGCTTTCTATTTCCAGGGTTGTCTCCATTTGTGATTTCTTTATTGTTTCTATTTTCATTTTTAGATCCTGGATGTTTTTGTTCAATTCATTCACCCATTTGGTTGTGTTTTCCTGTAATTCTTTAAGGGATATTTGTGTTTCCTCTTGAAGGGCTTCTAGCTGTTTACCTGTGCTCTCCTGTATTTATTTTTTTTGTCATTTTTTTTAAGTTTTGTTGCATTATGATGAAAAAGTTACATGATTTCAATGTATCTGAATTTGTTAACATTCAAAAACATATTTTAAGTAAATAGAATTAAATCACATTCTTGCTTCCCTTTTGCACCCCAACTCCTCCCAGAGACCCCCCTTCAATACCTACAATATTTTTGTCATATTCTTTAAAATTTACAAAATATTATAACAATAAAAATGAGTATTATAAAAGTTGTTTGATA
Source organism: Montemys delectorum (assembly GCA_019843815.1). NCBI lineage: Eukaryota > Metazoa > Chordata > Mammalia > Rodentia > Muridae > Montemys > Montemys delectorum. Next base: position 34,984 of record JADRCD010172279.1, read on the forward strand.
TAAACAATCAATTTAACAATCTTATGTAGATGCTTGTCTATGGCAATACTGAAAATATATACGTTTTTCTCAATATAAATTTTAAAATAACTCCAAATGTATTAACTGTATATTTCAAAATGATACATCACTGCTAGTATTTTCTTAAAGGAACATAAATGTATAAAGTCTTTTTGTTTGTTTGTTTGTTTGTATTTAGTAGAGCTTAAAATCTTGGCTCTTTCTGTGGTACAAGCCCAAAATAAGAACAATTTTTAGACATTGGATTTCATTGTAATAAGGTTATACTTCAATGACCCTCATATCACCAAAGGGTTTTACCTCCATCATAGCTAAGCTGAGAGTTGACAGTTCTGCTGCACCAAGGAATGAACTGTTGGATTTTTGGATACAGACTTCCTGCTATGGTCCTGTGCCAAGGAATGAATTGTAAGCACGATTTTTGGATACAGACTTCCTGCTGTGGTCAAAGCTATTTGACTTGAGTGAGTGACTTTGTTCTCAGCCAACAGAGAACAGGTTACATTCATTTAAGAAATGGTGTGTGAGCCGGGCAGTGGTGGCCCATGCCTTTAATCCCAGCACTTGGGAGGCAGAGGCAGGTGGATTTCTGAGTTTAAGCACAGCTTGGTCTACAGAGTGAGTTCTAGGACAGCCAGGGCAACACAGAGATACACAGGGAAACTCTGTCTCAAAAAACCAAAAAAAGAAAAAAAGAAAAGAAAAGAAATGGTGTGTGTATTAAGATGGTCTATCCATAAAGTCATTCACCAACTGTTTCAATGAACAATGGTTCTGCTTGGAGGGTGGCACAGACATTAGGTAAGGGTAAGAATCTGGTTCATTGGCTGTGATAATTTGGAAAAGCATTCATCTCAGAGAAAGAGTAACTTTTAAAGTCCTCTTTTTCAAATTTGATACAAGAGTTACAAACATCAAGCAAAGCAATCAGTCTCACTCTTTGTTGTTTTCTTACAAGCCCCCTCCTAATTTAATTGTCTATGTTTCTTTTGGGTATATAAATATTTTTGAAATTGTAAGCTGTTCTGAAAACCATAATATAGTGTAAAAACATGAAATAAACAATACTACTAATAGAGAGGCTGAGATAGGAGAAGCAAGATCTCAAGACCATTATGTTGTACACAGCAAGACACTGTCATGAACAAACAAGCTGAAAGTGTATATAGATTGTACAATATTGGACCTATTTCTCCAATTACCAAATTAGAGAGACCATTGGATGACAATCCACAAATTTCTAATTCCCCGTGTTTTTGGATTTCAATCGATTAGGATATGTTGGTAGTATTAATTTTCATGTTAAGATATTAAGAAAAAGTAATTGTCACTTCCTGTTGTTTTTGTTGTAAGAGGTGGAATTAGGTTTGTGTCGATTTGTTGAAAGATTACTTTCTTGCTTCTTCTAGGGTGTAGTTTTGCTCCTTATGTAGACGTTTGGCATCTATTATCCTTTGTAGGGCTGGATTTGTAGAAAGATATTGTGTAAATTTTGTTTTGTCATGGAATATCTTGTTTTCTCCATCTATGGTAATTGAGAGTTTTGCTGGGTATAGTAGCCTGGTGTACTGGCTAGTTTTGTGTGTCAACTTGACACAGGCTGGAGTTATCACAGAGAAGGGAGCTTCAGTTGGGGAAGTGCCTCCATGAGACCCAGCTGTGGAGCATTTTCTCAATTAGTGATCAAGAGGATAGGGCCCCTTGTGGGTGGTGCCATGTCTGGGCTGGAAGTCTTGAGTTCTATAAGAGAGCAGGCTGAGCAAGCCAGGAGAAACAAGCCAGTAAGCAACATCCCTCCATGAGATCTGCATCAGCTCCTGCTTCCTGGCCTGCTTGAGTTCTAGTCCTGACTTCCTTGGTGATAAACAGCAGTGTGGAAGTATAAGCTAAATAAACCCTTTCCTCCACAACTTGCTTCTTGGTCATGATGTTTGTGCACCTGGGCTGGCATTTGTGTTCTTGTAGGGTCTGTATGACATCTGCCCAGGATCTTCTAGCTTTCATAGTCTCTGGTGAGAAGTCTGGTGTAATTCTGATAGGCCTGCCTTTATGTTACTTGACCTTTTTCCCTTACTGCTTTTAAAATTCTTTCTTTGTTTAGTGCATTTGGTGTTTTGATTATTATGTGACAGGAGGAATTTCTTTTCTGGGCCAGTCTATTTGGAGTTCTATAGGCTTCTTGTATGTTCATGGGCATCTCTTTCTTTAGGTTAGGCAAGTTTTCGTCTATAATTTTGTTGAAGATATTTACTGGCCCATTACCTTGGGAATCTTCACTCTCTTCTATATCTATTATCCTTAGGTTTGATCTTCTCATTGCATCCTGGATTTCCTGGATGTTTTGGGTTAGGAGCTTTTTGGTTTTTGCATTTTCTTTGACTGTTGTGCCAATGTTTTCTATGGTGTCTACTGCCCCTGAGATTCTCTCTTTTATCTCTTGTATTCTGTTGGCAATGCTTGCATCTATGACTCCTGACTTCTTTCCTAGGTTTTCTATCTCCAGGGCTTTCTCTCTTTCTGATTTCTTTATTGTTTCTATTTCCATTTTTAGATTCTAGATGGTTTTGTTCATTTCCTTCACCTGTTTGATTGTGTTTTCCTGTAGTTCTTTAAGGGATTTTTGTATTTCCTCTTGAAGGGCTTCTAGCTGTTTACCTGTGTTCTCCTGTATTTCTTTGAAGGTGCTATTTATGTCTTTCTTAAAGTCCTGTATCATCGTGATGAGAAGTGATTTTAGATCTGAATCTTGCTTTTCTGGTGTGATGGTGTATCCAGGACTTGCTATGGTGGGAGAATTGGGTTCTGATGATGCCAAGTAACCTTGGTTTGTGTTGCTTGTATTCTTATGCTTACCCCACATCATATTGTTATCTCTAGTGCTGCCTGCCCTTGCTAAATCTGACTGGAACCTGTCCTTCCTGTGATCCTGGCTGTGTCAGAGTCAAGCTGTCTCTGTGATCCCGTTATTCTGGGATCCTGTGATCCTTGGTTTGTTAGAGCACCTGGGAGTGGAGCTTCCTCTGGGTGTTGTGGGATTGGCTGCAGAGCTTGTGCCCAAGGTTTGCTCAGGGCACCAGCCCAGAGAGACTGGAAGGAATTTGAGCCACTAGGCTGGCAGAGTTCCTGTGTGCCTGGTCCCACTGGTCCCAGTTACTCCTGGTGTTGGGACAGATGTTGTGTCCTCCTCACCTTTGATCCTGGGTGTGTTAGAGCGCCTGAGAGTGGAGCTTCCTCTGGGTGTTGTGGGACTGGCTGCAGCTCTCCTGTATTTCTTTAAGGGAGTTATTTATGTCCTTCTTAAAGTCCTCTATCATCATCATGAGATATGATTTTAAATCAGAGTCTTGCTTTTCTGGTGTGTTGGGGTATCTTGGGCTTGCTGTGGTGGGAGAACTGGGTTCTGATGATACCAAGTAGCCTTGGTTTCTGTTGCTTATGTTCTTGTCCTTGCCTCTCAACAATTGGTTATCTCTTGTGTTAGCTGGTCTTGGTTAGCACAGTCTCTGACTGTGGCTTGTCCCTCCTGCAAGGCTGTATGTCAGCACTCCTCGAAGACCAGTTTTCTCTAGGAGGAATTTGAGTATGGAGAACTGTGGTACAGGGTCAGCTCCAGGATGCAGACAGAAACCGGAAGGATTCTGTCCCCTGTTGTTCCTTGGTTCCAATGTCCTAATGGCTCTGGTTGGTCCCTCAGAGCAGAATTCGTAGTCTTACCTGTGTTCACAGGCGTGTCTGCACTCCTAGGAGACCAGCTCTCTTCCAGCAGTATTTGGGTATGGAGCGCCGTGGCACAGGATCTTGAATTGATTTCTAAGGCAGGACACAATGGTATGTTGCAACCATGGTAGATGCTATTTTTACCTAGAGAGTATCTTATTCTCTTTGATTGACCTTCAATGGTACTGTAACATTCCCCCTCTAAAGAGGTATGCCTAAAATCAATTAGGAACTAGACCAGGGATCAGAGGCCCCTAAAACTTCCAACACTTCTGGCTTCCAGCCTGGACAAAACAAAAACAGTTTTGACTTACGGCCAAGGACGTGATTTGAGGCCCCCACCTAAATGAACTCTCTCATTTCTAACTATGTTCAACATTCTCCTCTCCATAGAGATGGCCTTAACTGCCATTTAGGGAATGGGGGATGACTGAATCTTGCTTCTTCCTGCTGGGTGGAGTTCTCAGATATGACCGTTGCAATACCCCTCCTGTAGCACTGGCTAGGAGACCTTGAAAACTCATCAACAGTTCCATTCCTATAACAGCCAGATGTAGGAAGGAGAGGAGAGGAAGCCTTGCCTGGAACCAGGAAAGAGATATGAGGGAGGCTTAAAGCAAGTGTATTAACTTGACAAGCCCAAGGCATGGAAGTAGAAGAAACCAGAACAGAGAATAGTGTTTAAAAACCCATTGGACCTCTCCACCAGATCACTGCCATCATGGACCCTAACCCATGCAGCCCATCAAGCTGACCAGGATAACCAAAGTGCTGGGCAGGACCGGTTTGCAGGGACAGTGCCCGCAGGTGCGAGTGGAATTTATGGATGACATCAGCCGCTCTATCAACCGAGATGTCAAAGGCCCTGTTCGAGAGGGTGAGGTGCTTACCCTATTGGAGTCAGAAAGAGAAGCTCAGAAGGTTGTGCTAACCTTGCTGCTGGGTCCTGGATATGTACTACTTAGCCCATGGAATGACCTGCAAGTGTTAAATAAAGCATTTGTATTAAAACAAAACAAAACCACTAGAATTTCTTGATGGACATACAAGAGCATCAGCCCATCATATTCGTCTTTTTTGTTTTCCTTTGGGTGCCACGGCTGGACTTAAGAGTGATGACCAGGAGTGACTAGAATCAATGTGAGTTTCCTCTCAGGTGGCCTCCAACTCTCATTCATCTTTTAGGTTAAAACAACCGAGGGCACATCTTTCTTGGCTGCAAGTAGGCAGTACAGCATTGAACTGGGCTAAGCACCTGGTGTCCTATATCTGGGAAGCATTTTCCTTATTAAAAAGAAACTCATCCATGAGAAATATTGTCTAGATAACATATTATAAGGGTTAAAGCCTAATATCTGGAGAATGTGATCCTTGAGACTGTTAAACATAGCAATCATTTTTACCTTTGGTTATACTTTCCTGTTGGATGTTTGGGTTCACATAGCTGACCAAAAGTGACCATTTTCTTTTTTACTGCTGTAGCCAGTTGAGGGTCTGGCCCTCATGGTTCATCAGATTTGGAAGGAGTCCCTGGATCCTTTAGCTCTTCTTTTTACCAGTTGTTTTACTTGTAAAGAATAAACCGAAGACCTTGCTTGACCCAGGCTTTGCCTAGGAGGCCTCTAAACTTGTAAAAATTCTCCTGAGTGAGCACATTCAGGAGATATACTGGCAAGGAGGAACGACACAAGGCGAAGAATGCAGCAAAGCCAAAGCCCACTGGTAATGAGTGATTGAGGGAGCACCCTGAGAGAAGAAAAGGAACAATAAGAATGTCTTTTTTTTTTTTTTTTTTTTGCCAGGCAGTGGTGGTGGATGCCTTTAATCCCAGCACTTAGGAGGCAGAGGCAGGTGGATTTCTGAGTTCGAGGATACATAGAGAAACCCTGTTTCGAAAAACAGAAAAAAAAAAAAAAGATGTCATTGTTATACATTTCATTTTCTGCTATGTGGAAGGTTTCCAAGAGAGAGTGCATTTTCTCTTTAATCACCTTGTTATAGCCATTATAGTCAAACCGTTTTTTTTTTTTTTTTTTAAGAAATTGTCGAAAGATGGTGACCACGCTTTATTAAATGGAGAAGGGTTAGCTCCATCATAGCCGTGACAAGCTGTAGTGGGTTTACTGCACCGGAGGAGACACAGCATGTGCTATATATCTGAAAGCAAATGGTAGGACTACTCCATTGTTCTGTCCCTGAAACCAGAAGGAAACAGTGCACAACTGAACCAAACCCAAATCTTCTAGTTATACTGCTTGTGCAGTCAGTTAAAAATGCTTATAACAACTGGCGATGGCAGGCCATATCTGTCACCCCAGCACTTGGAAGACAGGAGGATGGGGAGCCTGAGACAGGAGGATGGCTCCAAGTTGGAGGCCAGCCTGCACTAGAGTGAGTTCTAGGCCAGTCTCAGAATCATTGCAAAACTGCTTTGAAAGACCAAACAGTGAACAGTAAGCTAATTAATTACAGAAGAATCCCTGGCACACCAACACAGGTTTTCTAATGGAGACATATTAAAGAAAACATTCTCGGGGTGGTGGTGGAGCACACCTTTAGTCCCAGCACTTGGGAGGCAGAGGCAGGCAGATTTCTGAGTTTGAGGCCAGCCTGGTCTACAGAGTGAGTTCCAGGACAACCAGGGCTATACAGAGAAACCCTGTCTCGAAAAAACAAAACAAACAAACAAACAAACAAAAAACCAAAAAAAACCCATTCTTTTTACCTTTACTGAAATGAAAGAATACTAAAGTAAAAATGAAATAGCAAGCATCATTATAATTATACTATTTTGGAACATCTTTGCCAAAAGTAGAGTTTCATGGGATCTTTTTTTTTAATCAGTGAAACTTTTGTATAACAAGATAGTATTTTACAGTGAGGATGTATGGCCTGGTTTGATTGTTCTTGCTGAACTCACACTTACTCAAGCCCAACAGTACTAAAATAGCTAAGCTGAAAACCATATTGATCACTTATTCATGAAATACAATTCTGATGGTAATTTGACTGTTTTTAGTACAGGTCTTTATTGTCCTAAGAAATTACCATTCCTAATGAGAAAATCTTACCCCAAATAATTTTGTATTTTGATATGTGGTAGTGAAAAGATTAATCTAAAGTGACTGGAGGCCAAGTCTCTGGGCCTGGGGAGATGTAAGATTTCACTCTCCTCTAATGAGGAGTGAGTCAGAAATGCAGACAATTTTCCCCTGCTTTTGCTGTTTTCCCTGGCACCACAGTGAGGCACAGATATTGGAATATTGAGCACTTCAGGCAAGAGCCAAGTTAATTTAAATTTTTATTGCTACATTTAGTCCTTGGCTTTAAACAAACCAAAAAAAGAACCCTCAGAAAAAGTAATTTAGTAAATCATGATACCAATCAAATCATGAGCCAAGCTGCAGTGCCTAGCTCTTCATGGCTTCCTTTCGTTGTTGTCAAGACATACGATAATTTAACTGACATGCAGTATTTTACAGAGATTGAGTTCGGAATGCTCCCTCGGCAAGATGGCCTGCGGGGTGTGGAGAAAGCAAGCTCGTTTCTCATTGCTAACTGAGATGACTTAGCAGTGGTTCTAAGCTCTGGGTCCTGGGGCTGATCAATTTGGTGAGGCTCCAGTAAATGTGTGAGGCAGATCAATGGCTATCAAAAATTCTATGAGACTTTGGATGAGCTATCAGTGAAATGAAATGTCGGTCATAACGAGAGAGAGAGAGAGAGAGAGAGAGAGAGAGAGAGAGAGAGAGAGAGATGAGCAGAGAGAGGGGAGAGGAGAAGGGAGAGAGGAAGGAGAGGAGGAGGGAGGGAAGAAAGGGGGAGGTAGAGAAAGGGGTATTGTAGTCTTTACTGAACAGTTGATGCAGACAAAGAGTCTAGCCTTTGCAGGAGTGTGACTCAGAAAGATCTTGCTATTGCTACTATTGGGAAAGTGCACTGTGTTCACTAGAGGAACACACGGAAGAAGGCAAAATATTTTAAGTAAATAGAAATACGTTATTTTTCTCTTACCTATTAGATGTTCATAAAAGAGAATTCAAGTTTAAGATTGTCTGAAATTTAAAAGTGGTTACACTGTCTGAATAGGTTAAAAGTGCCTTTACAGAAGACAGTCAGTAAAAAGCTATAAAAAAGAGACTAGTGGTGCCCATGCGTTCACGGGGCGGGGCCACGCACTGAGGCGTGGGAAACTCTTAGGCTTCTGCAGGGTCCTACTTTCCGTGCCCAGGGCTAGTCCCGCCTCCTCCTCTTGTGTCCTAGGGACCCTCTAGGCTTCCACCAGGACACTCCCTACCTGTGGTCCCACCCACAGGACCTTTAAGCCGCCTAAAGCAGCCACTTCATATCCAGACTTCTCACACATACCCTCCAGGGTCTAGCCTGGCAAATGATCCACCCTCCTCGTCCATGCACATTCAGCAACCAGCCAGATTTAGCCTGGATCCCACCACCAGTGTCCCAGCATATCCTGGCCCTCCCTGCCTTCACTGCGGAGGAGCTCTAGGTTTGAGCTAGTATCCTTGGTGCCCATCTGCCAAATCACAGTGTTCTCCCACCGCATATTCAACCTATCCACCTCTCCATACCTAGCCCCATACTCTGAGGCTTGGAACAGGAAACACATCCTGTACTCCATCCGGTCCAGTCCCCTGGGTCCCTCTAACGTCATTCCATCCAAGCCACATATGCTTGAGACCTATGGTTCTCAACCTGCGGGTCGCGACCCCCATTGCAAACCAATGTGTTTGGAAAAAATATTTACATTAGGATCATAACAGCAAAATTACAGTTATGATACATCAGTGAAATAATTTTATGGTTTGGGGTTACCACAACATGAAGTGTATTAAAGGGTCAAAGTATTAGGAAGGTTGACAACAACTGCTCTAGACCAAACATACCTTTCTCATCTTCTTTTCCTCCCCACCCTGCCCCATGCATAACAAACTCAAAACTAACAAAGGAAATACACATAGCTGGATCTCACTGCAGGAATACCAACAATCTGAAAGATCAAGCTAATATCTTCTCTCTAAAACCTGCCAGGCCTGAGAGTTGTTAATGGGAGCTGTCAATGGGAGTTGTCAATGGGAGCTGTCAATGAGAGTTACCTAGATGAACTCCAGGACACAGAAACTAAAAGAAGAATCACAAACCTCCTCAAAGAATGCCAGGAGTTGAAAGACTGAACAAAGAAACAGCTCAATAAAAGCACGAGGAAAGAGCTTAAGGAGAAAAATGCCTGAGTGAAGCCCAAGAAAACACAGACAGACGTAAGGCTGATGGTGTGAGACCTAGGCAACTACTCCATTTTGAATGCAGGCCCCTGCACATAGCAACCCGGCACCCAGCTCCCTCGTCCAAGGAAAAAGACCACGGAGAAGGCCTGAGCAGGAGATCATGGCTGGCTCCCAAAGCAACAGCCAATCAGGAGAATTCTGTGTTTCCCTAAGGGGCCCAGGTGGCTTTGCTGATAAAAGACTCAACAGCCCTGAGGGCTGACCTTTGTAACCATTTTGTCATGGTTCCTTCCTGTTTGTGCTAGAAAAACAAGTTTGAAATATTAACCAATCAGAAGCTGTCTTAATGCGGAAAATTACTGTGTATGAGGTATTCCCTACAAAAGTTCTGCCTCCCCTGAGCTCGGAGCTCTGGTTCTGGATCCATTGCGCTGGTGAGAGTGAGAGGTTGTAATAAACGACCCTTATGTGTCTTGCATCAGAATCAGCTCCTTGGTGGTCTGTGGGGTCTCTGAGATCTGGGCATAACATTGGAAGTAACAAAGATATCCAAGATTTGAAGAAAGAATTCAGTAAGGAGGTAGAAACAGTGAAGAGGACTCAAGCCGAAATAAAGATGAATAGACAAAAAACAAAGTAGCCCAACTAGGAAACACACAGCTAACACGAACACATCAAGCAGAAGACAGAATATCGAGTCTCAAAGATAAAACAGAGGACCTAGATCAAATAAGGCAGGAACATGGGGGAAAAAATTCAACACAGGAAAGGTGAGACACCAGGGGGAAAACCCAAAGCTTTGAATTATAAGCATAGAAGAGGAAGACCCTTGAGCTAATGGCATAGACCATTGCTGGGAGAGAGGTGTTGGGAAGCAATAGAAAGGGAATTAGCAGGATACAAGCAATCTTATCAGGAAAGGAGTGCTCCTGGGGGGTGGGGGTGGGGGGATAAGTACAGGGAAAGGAGGGAGGATGTAAAATAAAGATCTGGATGTCTGAAAAATCCACAGGGAATCATACCACTCTTTACCTAAAGGAAGTCTACAATGCACAGTGTATAAATATGCATGTACAGTTTTAGTGAGCTTCTCTCATCTAGGCTGACAGTGATTCCTCCAAGGGCCAAAGACCACGTAACAAAACCCCTGATGCCAGATATGAAAAGCCTTCTTCTGAATTGTTGGCCAGTGCTGTCCAAGAGATTCCTCAAACATATAATCTATTGCCATGGGGTCCCTGCCCCCAGCTGGTTCTGATTGGTGAATAAAGTTGCTGGCAGCCAATGGCTGGGTAGGGAGTTAGAGGCAGGACTTTAGGATTCTCAGGCAAGGGGACCAGAGAGAATGCAGAGCTGCCATGATGGGGAAGCAGGAAGATCAGGCATGAGAGGTACAAGTCAGAGAGACTGCCAACATGTAAGAGTCAGGGATCGTGGCCCAGGGAGGCTGCAGGCTTGGATCTGGGGCAGCCAAGACGGAATATGGGTTTTAGTAAGTAAAAATTCAGGAATGTCAAAGGGGAGAATGTGTTGGCTGCAAGGAGGTTTGGAAGTGCCCAACAAGGCATATTAAACGTGTGTGTGTGTGTGTGTGTGTGTGTGTGTGTGTGTGTGTGTCTTTCATTCGAGAATCCAGAGCTCTGGAGCAGTTATTGAGGAACTCGCACTGCCACCAGGCGATCAGAGCGAATTAACCAACAACAGCAACAGGGCATATCCACCCCACAGTTTACCCATGGACCACAGCAAGGTTGGTGAGAGGAGCAGCTCAGTGTTACTCCTTTAAGTCGGAAGCACCAGTAAGACAGTAAGGCAGAACGTGCTCAAATCGGTCACATGATAATCTGAATATTAAGGTTGAAGTATGAGATAGAGGTTGATGTTAGGTACCATTGTCAAAATGCGGAGGCCATAAATGTTAACGAGCTAGGTCAACTAGGAAGAAGGGAGGAAGGAAGGGTACAAAAAGCCCAGGAGCAGTCATAGGAAGAGAATAAGGAAGACAGACACTGCAGGAAAAGGGAAAAGTATGGGGGTGGGGACTAGGGGGTCAGGACCAAGAAAGTTAAGAAAGGCCACAGTCTGGCTTTCCTCTGAGTGTACCACATCCTGTAGTAAGGGCCTGGCCCACCTGGAACCTGTCACCCCTCCGCTTAAGCTACCGCTAGGGATGGATTATAGGTTGTTGAGTTTGGTAGCTGGTGTTAGGGACCGAGGGGTGGCAGTAGGAGCGTGAATGTGAGAGGAGCAGGGTTGACTGAGGGGGAGTCTGTTCTCATAAGCCCAGACTCAGTCTCTTAAGAGTTGGGTGTTGAAAAAGGAGACTGGCACTCATATTTGGTCTCTTCTGCACATACGTTTTCCCCTTCTGCCACGAACGTGTCACATAACTCTCCCACCAGACATAGTCACCTTGGATGCCCAGCCTCCAGAGATAGGAGCCAAAGGTGGCACAAACTTATATACCTAGCCCTGATCTGTTCTTTAAAATTGACCTTTGCATGCTCAGTTGGGTACCAGTATCTCTTAGATGTCTAACAGACACCTCAAACTCATGTCCAGTTTCTCAGAAAACTTAATTTTGCACCTCAGCCAACACAGCTTTCCCCCATTTCAGTTAAGTACAACTAAATTCATACACTCAATAAGACCGAAAAGTACAGATCATTACCTTTTTCTTTGTTGAGGCAGAATCTCATGTAGCCCAGGCTGGCCTTGAACTCACTGAGTAGCTGAGAATGAATCAGGAGATCCTGCTCTTTCTATTTCCCAAATGTTCAGACGACAGCTATGTGTCATGGTGTCAGATGTATGTGCTTCTGGTGCTCAAACCAGGTCTTCATTTCAAGCTAGGCAAGCACCCTGCCAGCTGAGCTACACCCCTAGTCTCT
>JADRCD010172281.1:1681-12608 GCA_019843815.1 Montemys delectorum
ATGCCTTGACTCTTCTTTCTTTCTTCTATTCCTTCTTTTTTCCTCTTTCTTTCTTCCTTCCTTCCTTCCTTCCTTCCTTCCTTCCTTCCTTCCTTCCTTCCTTCTTTCCTTCCTTTCTTTCTTTCCTTCTTTCTTTTTCTTTTATCTTTTAATTTTACCAATTTATTTACATTTCATGTGTTGCCTCCCCTCCCCCAGGGCCCTGAGTCCAACAGTTCATCATCCCATTCCACCTTGCCCTTACCTCTGACAGGGTGTTCGCTCTCTCCCCTAAACTCCTGCTGGCCATCCCCCTTCCTTGGGCCATCAAGTCTCAAGCATTGGGTGCATCTTCTCCCACTGAAGCCCACTAGGTAGTCCTCAGCTACATGTGTGGCATGGGCCTCAGACCAGCCCATGTATATGGCCTAGTTGGTGGCTCAGTCTTTATAAGCTCCCAGGGTTCCAGGTTAGTTAAGACTGTTGGTCTTCCTATGGGGTCACCCTCCAATTCAGCTTCTTCAGTCCTAATCCTAACTCCTTCACAGGGTCCTCAACTTCAGTGCAATGTTTAGGTGTAACTATCTGATTCTGTCTCAATCAGCAGCTGGTTCTCTCAGAGGACAGCCATGCTAAGCTCCTACCTGCAAGCACATCATAGCATCAGTAAAAACCTCAGGCCTTGGTGCCCTACCATGAGATGGATCCCAAATTGGGCTGGTCACTGGACTGTGATTCCAAAAATGGTGTCTCTTCTCCATGTTTGTCCCTGCAGTTGTTTTAGACAGGAACAATTCTGGGTCAAAAATTTTGACTGTAGGTTGATAATCCAACCCCCCTACTTGAAGCCCTGTCTATTTACTAGAGGTGGAACTCTTCCAGGTTCCTCTCCCCACTGTTGTATATTTTGGCAATATAAAAATTGTTCACTCCCATAGAATCCTGAGACTCTCTCACCTCCCAGCTCTCTGGGACTTTCTATAGGGTTCTCCCAACTTCTAGTCTCAGAGGCTGCATATTTCCATTCATTCTCTTGGCTCTCTGGACTTCTCTCCTGCCTGTCCCCCCCTGTACCTCCCCTAGTCCCCAAACCTGATCCTGTTTCTTTTTCCCCTCCATCTCCTCTCTCCCAAAGAGGTCCCTACCTACCTTTGTCTCTCATGATTATTTTGCTCCCTCTTCTAAGTGGGATTGAAACATCTGCCCTTGAGCCTTCCTGATTGTTAAACTTCTTATGGTCTATGGTTTGTATCCTAGGAATTCTTCACTTTTTGGCTAATATCCACTTATCAGTGAGTATATACCATGCATGTCCTTTGGGTCTGAGTTATCTCACTTAGGATGATATTTTCTAGTTTCATCCATTGGCTTACCAAACTCATGATGTTCTTGTTCTTAATAGCTGAATAATATTCATTGTGTAAATGAATTACATTTTCTGTATCCATTCTTCTGTTGAGGGATATCTGGTTTGTTTCCAGCTACTACCTATTACAAATAAGGCCGATAGTAACATGGTGGAACATGTGTCCTTGTGATATGGCAGATAATCTTTTGGTTATGTGCCTGGGAATGGTATGGCAGGTAGAATTATTTCCAATTTTCTGAGAAACCTCCAGATTGATTTTCAGAGTGGTTGTACAAGTCTGCAATCCCACTATCAATGGAGGACTATTTCTCTTTCCCCATATCCTTGCCATCATGTGCTGTCCCTGGAGTTGTTGATCTTAGTCATTCTGGTTGGTATAAGATGGAACCTCCAGGTTGTTTTAATTTGTATTTCCCTGATGACTAAGGATGTTGAACATTTCTTTAGATGATTCTAGGCCTCTCACTGATGAGTAGATATTGGTTAAAAAGTACAGAAAACCCATGATATACCTCACAGATCTAAAGAAGGTAAATAAGCAGGAAGTCCCAAATTTAACCTCACTTAGAAGAGGAAAAAAATAGCCATGGTGCATAAGAAAGGAGAAAACTGGGTTGAGAGGGTAGAGAGAGGAAAAGAGCGGGACAGGATGAGATATGGGGAGAGATAGAAGAGAGATCCAGAGGACGAGGAGAATGAATAACAATATACAGCCACCTGATGGATATGTGGGGTAACCTCTGGGAAATTGCAGAGATCTGAGATGAGAGAGGCTCTCAGGAGTCAATGAGGAAGACTTTAGCCAAAATGCTCAACAATTGTGATATGAAACCTGACGAGACCACCTCTAGCAGCCAGACAGGACACACAAGGAAAGGATGGAGACACCAACACATCTATGAAACTTTTGACCCAAAATTTATCCTGTCTAAATGAAATGCAGGAACAAAGATGGAACAGAGACTGAAGGAATGGCCTACCAGTGACTGAACCCACTAGACACCCATGCCTTGGGCAGGAGCCAATCCCTAACACTAGTAATGGTATTATATTGTGCTTACAGACAGAAGCCTAGCATAGCTGTTCTCTGAGAGGCTCTACCAATCAGCTGACTGAAACAGATGCAGGTACCCACTACCAAAAGAATGAACAGATGTCAGATATTCTTATGGAAAAGTTAGGGGAAGGATTGAAGGTCCTGAAGGTGATGGTGACCTAAGAGGAAGGGCAAGCATGTCAACTAACCTGCACCGCTGGAAGCTCCCAGAGAAAGAGCATACCTGGACTAGTATGAGGTCCCTGGCACTTAAGCAACAGAGGGATGCAGAGAGGATGCACCTAATCCTGCAGAGACTTTGATGCAGCAGTTTGGGGGATATGCAGAGGGAGTGCACCCTCGCAGAGGCAAATGAGAGCTTAGAGGCAAATGAGGTGGGGATGCTAAGAGGAATCCTGTGATGCAGAACCAGGAGGTGGGGCAGCATTTGGGATGCAATACATTTACACAGTGGAATATTACTCAGCTGTTTAAAAAGAAAAATTTACCGGTAAAACAATGGATTGTGGTATAATCATCCTGAATGATCTACCCAGACCTAGAGAGACAAATATGGAATGATTTGCTCGTATGTGAATATTAGCTGTTAAGTCTTCAATAGGTAGGCTACTACAAAATAACCTTTACTCACCTGATTTAATTGTCATCTTGGAGGTCTACTGCTGAATAAGCTCACCCTCTCTAGTTCTTTCAAAACTCTGGCCAATAGAGAAGGGTAAACACCAGCCTAGATACAAGCACTTCTTTCTGCCAAGATGACCTGGTTGAATAAGAGTGACTAATCAGCACCTTATTGGATTTAAAGTCCACACCTTGAGATGGAATCCATATTTATCACTGTTCCACAGGCAGGAACCTGATTCCAGACAGCATAGGGACCTAGGTCAAAACCAATTACCTCTGTTTTGCTAAAGGAGCGTAGCCCTTAAGTGACTCCTAATGACACACTTCTGTACTCGTCAGTGAGTTTCACTCAGCCACCTTCAGAGAAGCTTCCTCCTGGAGTAGGTGGAACAAATATAGAGACCCACAGGTGGACACTGCAGAGCGATAGACCTTAGAACACACAGCCCCAAATGGGCTGTCTCCATCGAATCCCTCCCTTCAAGGTTCAGAAAGCCCTGTGGTAAAGAAAACAGACCGATTGTAAGAGCCAGACAAATAGAGGTGTTCTAAACATAGAAGAACCCATGCACATATGAACTCAGAGATTTTTGGCAGCATGCACAAGGCTTTCAGGGATCTGAATCAGTGAAATAGAATGGAGAGTTGAGATGCTGCTGTCACTGAATGTCACTTTGTATTTTTCACATATGTCATATTCATGGTGAAATCATCTCCAGAGATTACTTTTCAATAAAATATAATGAATCTATATTTTCTATTTTCTATACAATTAAAAGTACCCTGTTCGATGTCTCCGATGCCGAAAACTTCTATGATTTTAAGATCTTTTTTCTACGTTTGAATTGCTCTGTAATACAGAATCACTATGAGATTGATTTGGTAAGATAACAACATGTCATAGTCTGATTGGCATAATTAATCTTTCCGAAGATGCATAGAGTAATGAGTGTTCACAGAACAGAATGAAGCTTAGACATGATGAAATGTAGCTTAACGAAAGCAGCTGACTTCTGTAATTTAGCTTTTCTTCACTCAGATGAAATAACTTTCATTAATGATTATGTAGGTAGAAGTGGACACAGTATTTACTGATTTAAATGCAAAGAGCCTCAGAAGGCTCAGAGACTGATTTCAAAATAGGAAATTACTATTGCATGCTCTATTATTAAATCAGTAAAATTCAGAAGTAATTTTCATAGAAATATAGTTTTGTTTGAAATTTTAGGACAAATCTCAATTTAATGAAAATATTTAAAATGTTAGAGATATCAAGATTATTCTAAATATTATATTATTTTCATGTGCCAGATAAGTTTAATATACAAGACATTCTATTATTGATCTGTATTATTGTCTAAAGCTTTACCCATTGAAGAAAGGTGATTTTGTTATTAAATATTTAATATTTTAATTATTTAAACAGTGCACAAATGAATTCTTAATAGTTATTTGGTAGTTCTGCCTTTTTTTTAAATTTAATTTTGTTTTTACTTATTCACTTTACATCCTGCTTGCTGCCCCCTTCCTGGTCCATCTGAGTCAGCTCTACCATGCTGCCCAGGCAAAGTCCAGGGCCAGCTCTCCAGAATTCCATAGCTAATGAGGAACAGGAAAAGTTCATCTGCACCCAGACCACCAGGGTCAGCTCTACTATACTGACAAACTGAGGGCATTGGCCAGTTCTCCCTAGTATGCTGCCTGATGAAGGATAGGGCCAGCTCAGTACAGTGGCTCAGAAGACAGTCAAGACCAGGCACATAGCATTTGGTAGTAACATGGATTTGGGAGATGAACACCTACCATGGCAGCCATAGGACCTGGGACCCAGATGTGGTCACAGACAGCAGATATCTGCATGGCCTCAGGTGTCAGCCCAGGCCACAAACATCCTCTTGGCCTTTGGTGGTAACTTGGGCCACAAATATCAGTACATATCTAAGTTGCAGCAAGACCAAGGACCAAACATGGCCCATGAGTACAGCCCTGGCCAGACCTTACTACAGCTTCCTCATACCTGCCTGTTCTTTATCACGGAGAGTCTCAAGTTCCACCTTACTTCTCAGTATATATACCCCTCACTTTCTCTTACACCTCACCACTGCTTATTCCATCTTTCTCATCTCTCCACTAGATATTTGTTCATTGTAGTGGGACCCATTGCAGATGCTTGAGTGTCTTGTTTCTTGCTCCATGACCAGAACACAAACATGGAATTTTTTTTTAAAGATGTGCTTGTAATCCTACAAACAGCAAAAGATAAATGCATCATGGTGGGAATGAGAAGGGGCTCTGTGGAAAGTATGATAGGGAATAGGTAAAGGGGATGAAATTTAACTAGAGAAGGTTAAGGGGACACAAAATACCAAGAGAGAGTATGAAGTGAAAGATAAATAATACTAAGTCATTTGAAGTCATAGGGTCACACATAAACTAATTAGCTCATATTTACATTTTAAATGGAGCTATGTCGCAGAGGATGATTGTTCTCTCTCCAAGAACCAAAGCGTGTTTAAGAAAACTCCCATGACCAGGCACCAGGCAAGGGATACTTCCCCTCTCATTCTTGTCAAAAAATGATTCCAATAAACTCCGCAAACAATATAGGATAAGGCCATGGTCTTTGTTTTCATATTAGAATTTGAAGGAAAGACCATATTAATTAAATATCACAGATGTTGGACAACAGACCTGGAGGACTCAGGCTGGAACTGACTTGGAGGCCACGTACGTTTTTGAGGACTAGACTCAGTATATTGGAAGGTGCTATACAATTTTTCAAGGAAGAAAAGCAATCAGTAATTCTATCAAACTACAGTGTCTGTGATCACAGTATTGGTCAGCCTGGTAAGCCCCAGGGTGGAATAGTATGACTTTTTTTTTTTTTATCTCGGGGTAAATCTCATCTCTCTATTTCGACTTAAGGTCTGCTCCATTAGAAGGAAGTCATGTATGGTACTATAAATATAGCTACCACCCCTGGCTATTGATGGAGGCTACAGAAGAAACTACCTTTGTCATTGTAATTTCTAACTGTATTATAAACACTTCCTCCGATAATCACACATGAGTGGAACCCTCTACAGATAATTAGCCCTCTACAGATAAGTGGAGTCCTCACCCCTGAATGGAGAGCATTGCAGAGATCTATAACTGTTCAAAATGGAAAGTACAGTGATTTGGGATGTGGTAGTAGTTGAAAATAGAGAATTCCTTGATAAACATAGATATTTGAACACTTATTTGACCATTGGTGTTGTCATTTGGGAAGATTTAGGATATGAAGCTCTGTTTTTTAAAAAAAGGTATGTCACTAGAACTAAACATAGAATGTTACAAGCCTTACAGCATATCTAGTTTATCCTCTCAGCTACCTTGTGTGAGCCCTAATCTTTCTGTTTTACCACCATTCCTGCTATTTGCTTCAATATTTCATAGCATGGTGGATATGTATCCTTCTAAAACTGTAAATCAAAGCAAACTCATTTTTAAATGTTAATTTGGTCATGTTGGTTTATCACAGCAACAGAAAAATACCAAATACAGGTACTCATTGCCAATGTATTTTATCTATGATGAAAACACCTACAGATAAGGCTCAGGGAACAAGTAAGAAGAAGCAGGCAGAAATTTTACTGTACTAGTCATTGTACTAAGATACCTACAGTGAGATAATATTGTCTAGTCATGACAGGTATGATGCACCAATATCTCATTAATATGGCTCCCCAAGCATTCATTGCATGATGGTAATATCACTCAACATGCCAAAGAAAATATGAAGATTTTCCTAATGCCAAGACAAAAAGAAAACTTTTCCCCAGCCCCATCTTGCTGTTCTCACCCCAAGGAGTCAAGCCTAGGCATATGTACCCAAGAACATCTCTCAGAGGGCTTACTAGTATGTGTTTTCATGTATGTATAGGTGTGTGTTTATGTGAATTCATGGGAGAAATGTGGGAAACATAAAAGCATTTAAACTGAAGAGAGAAAGGAGAGGGGATATTGACACAAAAATTGTCATGTGTGATTTTTCCATTTTCAATTGTTAATCAGTTGTTTAATTGGTGATTTTAATTGTTAATTTGTAAATAATATATTTAAGACACAAGTTATTCAAAACCCATATAAGAGAAATGCTTTTTTGCTGTTTTGGTTTTTTGTTTGTTTTTTTCATAATCTAATTTCTGGTGAGAAGTAAAATATGTTGATTTCAGTGAGGTTTAGTATACAAGATAATTATCCTATAAGTAAAGAAGATGAAAATGCACTGGGTATAAAAGGTCACTTGTGTGAAAAGTCTTTCATAGGACATATCATGAAGAAAAACATAGTGGTCTTCTATCACAATCCCAACATAAAAATCAATATTTTCATTTAGAGACTATTTTCAAAGAGTTTTGAACACATAGCAAATAAGATAGTGACAAAACAAAAGGAGAGAAAACCAAGTCTTACCAAATTATTTATAGTTTTTCTCTTTCTAAAACACTCAGTGATATAGAGCTAAGAGTAACTAAGAAAAACCAACATTGGGAAAAATAGTTATAATTTTGGAGGATCCTTACAGTATGATACTAGTGCTTTACTGAAATGTGTGCGATCTTGAAACACTGTCATTTCGGAGTACCAGGAGTGACTTCACTGTGTAAAGTGAACTGTTACGAAGATCTTAAGTGCTTCAGTCCAGGTCTTAAAATGCCAAAATGTGATTTTTAGATCCTTAGCTTCACATGCAATGGGGTGATTTGAAAGCAGCATACTCTGGTTTGAGCAGTTGAAAATGTTTACACCAGTTATTGGCTGTTTGGGGAGTCTTAGGAGCCATAGCCTTTTAGAAAGAAGCATGTCTCTATGGCTGAATTTACAGTTTCAAAAGACTCATGCTGTTTTATTTCCTTCTCTTGACTTCCAGTTTGCAGTTAAAGATGTGGGATGTCAGCTATTACTACTGACATACCTGGTGTTTGGAACAGTGCAAACCCCATCATCATGATTATGGACTCTTAGCCCTTTGGAGGCAAAGCCTCAAATATTTCCTAAATGAAATAATCTGCCTGGGTAGGGAAGGGTGTTTTACAATTAAGACAATCACTGAGCTCATTGACTTCTAATGAAGCAACATGAGGAGAAAGGAGTAGAGTAGTTAACCATGACACTGCCTTTCCTACGAAAGGAAGAAATATTGAAATATATTATTGTTATCAATAATAAACTATTATATTTGCAGTATTAATACACACCTAGTCAGGACCAAAATAAGTACCTACTCTGGTGGCTGGATAGCATTTGCTCACATGTGTTAAACTTTAATTTTACATATGTCTCTGTAATAAATGTTTAAATTTTCTTGCTGGCTATATTAGATGGCTCTGAAGCCTATGGACACACTGGTGAAAAAGAGCAAATCAAACCCTGCAGGCTGTGTTTTAATATAATATAATATAATATAATATAATATAATATAATATGTTCAGAAAAAAATCAGTTAGGAGAGTTTTTTGCTTAGTCAGAGGAAAATAGACTTGTTGTATATCCATTATTATTTTCTTTGACATAAACAAAAACAAATGGTGACAAACAAAAATAATATGAGAACGGGATTTAGGTCTTATGAAATAAACTCTAAAACAGTCCTTACTCTCTCTCTCTGTATTTTTTAAAATATTTTACATTTAATCAAAAATATATGTGTGTGATTTGCTCTGCTTCCTATAACATCTAACATAAGCATTCAAAAAGGTGATAAGGCACTTTCCTAAATGATAGGATCAACTGAAAATTCAAATTGTTTAACTTCAAAACCATTCCAGTTATAACAAATATAGTTTATTGTCTGAAATGAACAAACATGAAATGTGTAAATACTTCTGACAGTACATTTTAATATATTATATTTATACTCCAGAAGGAAAATGTATCTTTTTAACATTTATATTTTTGAAAGAAATTTAAATTGTGGTTTATATTTTCAAGATTTGATTTTTCTAGTTTCACTGGTAGATATTCTTTAGAGACATCTTTGTTCTATGAAATAAAAATTAGCTATTGATGACATTAAACAATCTTAAAACTACACTAAAATGCAAGGTGTGTGAATTGAAATTTTACTGTTTGTTTACTGTCTCTACTGTCCAGATTATTCATAGTTTATAATCTCTATTCTTTGTTTCCTTAATCACAAAAGCAAGAAATACTCTTTACTATGATCAATACATTAAAAATATTGGAAATTTTATTCAGTTTAAGGGACCAGAAGAGAATTTTATCAATACATAAAAAATCCAATGATTTCTACCAGATAGATATTATTTGATACATATTCAGATAAACTACATTCTGCACAGAAAATAATCATTTGGAAAATGTAAAAGGTAGTTGTACAAGCATTTGAGATGATTTAATTAGAAATAAATCTAGTGCAAGATCTATAAACTAGTCATATATTTTGACCACACAATTAAAACAGAGCTCCAATGAGAAGATTCCAGACAAATAACAAACACATCAAGCTGAAAGCAAGCACTCAGCACGGATAATTCCCTACTATGTTCTCCTTGAAGTTGCCATTAATTTTTTTATATCATATCAAATCAAATCAGAAGGGCAAATTTACACACACACAAGGAGAATTGAATAAAAATTATTAGTCATTAGTCTAAAGTATTGTGGTCTGGTGAAATGTTAAGAAGCAAAAATATCGTAAAACCATAAACAATATAAAACTGCACATTGTGTCTGGTATGTACAAATAAACTTTTATGCCTTCTATATCAGTAGGAATGAAATATTTTTGTAAGATTACTAAACATAAGCATTATTGAAAATATATTTGGCTTATTTGTTTTATGTAACCAATTATAAAACTATTAAGAAAACTATTTTATCAAAATATAAACTAAAATACTAATACAAGCTTCCTGATGTCCCTCATAGTCACTATCAAAGTGATAAATGTAAATGTTATTTTTGAAAAAATATTTTATGTGCACACCTGTCAACTAAAAGCAAATGGTTTGAAAATAAATTAAATATTTTTAAAATTTTTCTATTGCTTATTTTATTTATTTACATTTCAGATATTATCTCCCTTCCTGATTTTCCTTCCCCATACCACCTATCTCCTCTCCCTTCCCCTGCTTCTAGGAGGTTGCTCCCCACCTACCCCCTTATTTCACCACCCTAGAATTACCCTGTGCTACATAATCAGCCTCCACAAGACCAATGGCCTCGCCTCTCATTGATGCCAGATAAAGACAACCTCTGCTACATCGGTGGTTGGGGCTGTGATGTCCCTCCATGTCTGATTTTTAGCTTGTGGTTTAGTATCTGGGAGCTCTGGGAGGTCTTGCTAGTTGATACTGTTGTTGTTCTTATGGGGATGCAAACCCCTTCAGCTCCTTCAGTCCTTTCTCTAACTCCTCCATTGGGGACCTCCTGCTCAGTCCAATGGTTGACTTCAAGCATCTGCATCTGTATTGCTCAGGTTCTGCAGAGTTTCTCAGGAGACAGCTATACCAGGCTCCTGTCAGCAAGCACTTCTTGACATCAGCAATAGTATCTGAGTTTTGTGGCTGCATATGGGATGGATACACAGGTGGGGCAGTCTCTGGATGGCCTTTCTTTCGGTCTCTGCTCCACTCTTTGTCCCTGTATTTTAGATAGGAGCAATTCTGGGTTAATATTTTTGAGATGGGTGAGTGGCCCCATCCCTCAACTGGGGGCCATGCCTAAACTCTGTATATAGTCTCTACATGTTTTCTCTTTCCTTTGTTGGGTATTTCAGCTAATATAAACCCTGTTAGGTCCTGGAAACATCTTGCTTTCCTGGCATCTAGGACTTTCTGGTGGCTACCTTTAGTTCCCCATCCCCTACTGCTATATACCTCTGTTCAATT
>JADRCD010172282.1:12197-26737 GCA_019843815.1 Montemys delectorum
TATATATATATATATATATATATATATATATATATATATATTCCCAGGGAACTTTAGCTTGTTGCAAGTTGATAGTAGCAAAGAAGTGCACACACATACATACACACACACACATGGAAGGAATCATAAATTTTGTTATATAAGAAGAGAATAAAATACCATGCTCACACAAAAATGTACACACAAATGCAGTTTTACCCATAATAACATAACATTGGAAATTAAAACAACAAAAAAATATTCAAACCAAACCAAAAAACAAAACAAAACAAAACAAAAAACCAAATTTCCTAACAAAATGATAAAATCTCTTCAAGAGAAAGTCAAGTATCATGTTTATCATTTTTAGATATGTGTCTCTGAGTATTGTATGTTTGCATATCTCCAGGAAATGCATCTGCTTGAGTATGTGAGTATGTAGTGGCTTAAATCTGATTGTATGAGTGTTTTTGAATTGATCTTCATAGTACTTTTTGAGACAAAATCTCTGAATTTACCCCAAAGTGTATTAAAAGAGCTTCTCTATCTAGCTAGTTGCTCGGGGGCTCCCTATCTTCACCTTTTTGTGCTAGAATCAATGTCCACTTGACAAATCTACTTAACACCCACATGGGTGCTGGAAATCTAAGCTCAGTTCCCCTTCATGCTTGTGCAACAAGCTCTTTACACACCAACCAGACAGTCGAAATGTGTTGAATGCTCCCTGATTGGATAGAAGGCAGTAAGTAGTATTTACTTTTTACTAAATAAACGAGTATAATTTCTGAATTTTCATTATTCAATATATATAGAAGTAAGATTTTGAGTTTTATGTGGATGAGTTAATACGTAGAAATTAAATGTAACAACAACGGAACATAAATAACAGTGTACTGAGATTGCCACTGGAAAGCTGTGACACAACAGTCCATAACCCTGCCTAGCACAGGGATAAAGATATATCCATCTGTATTGTAAATAAGGCAATTTTATATTATATCAATTTCATTTCTATGAAATACATCTGCAAAGGAGGGTCAAAGATTTGGGTGTAATTTATACAAGTCTAAGTAAAACTTGAATTTTGGCACAACTCAGTCAAATCTAGTATCTATCTATACAATGCTTAAAGAGACATCAAAACTTTGTTTTCTTAATGTGTTTTTGAAAACAAAATCCTGTCTGTGGCAGGATTTTCCCTATTCAATCTATTTAAATATTAGTGCAGTAGGAGGCCTGCGACTGGACAGGGACACGGGAGGCAGCACTAAGAGTTGCAGAGACAGAGAGCCTCTCAGGAGAGAGAGGGCGGAAGCGAGATGGAGGACTGACTGAGAGAAGATCCTGATCCTCTGTGGTTTTAAACAGCCACAGGTAGTTATGACTATCATATAGGGATAGAATAATTAGGATAAGTTGTCTGATCTAGGTAGGCAGCTTGTACCTTTATGAACTGACCCTGACGTGTGGCGTCTTGTGAATTGAGAATTTATTGACATATAAGTCTGACTTGTTAATTATAAGTTTCTAAAGTATTTTTTATTGGGTTACTGAAGATGAGACTGCCGAGCACAGAGGGATTATAGCGGGGAGGGTTCAGCGGCACTGAAGCAGCCAACCAGAGACGGGAAGACTACTATCGGTTGGTGCATGGGGCTAGCCATGGAGGCAGCGGAGTTGGTGGGCAGCGAGTAGCTGAACTGAGAGTGAAACTTGATAGTTCCTTTATAATTTCACACATTTGTCCAGTAAAAGTTATAACATAAAAGCAAAGTAGATACTTCTCTAAACCAAATTTTATGTTTATAGTGATTTCAACCAGGAACTCAATCTCAAGCAGCATTAGGAGAAATGAATGTACAGTCCACAGTTCATTTACAAGGACTTCATGACATCTTTCAGAATTGCTTTTCGCTGGGCAGTGGTGGTGCACGCCTTTAATCTTAGCACTTAGGAGACAGAGGCAGGAGGATTTCTGAGTTTGAGGCCTGTCTGGTTTACAGAGTGACTTCCAGGGTAGCCAGGGCTACACCGAGAAACACTGTCTTGAAAAAAAACAAAACAATAAAACAAAACAAAATTGCTTTTCAAAAAGATTTCTAATAAAAAGAACCTAAACAAACTTTGTGAACCTGTAGAGCAGAGATTTTTTTTTTTTAATTAAAAAATAAGTCTTTACTGAATGTTTTGGCAGCGTGTGTATAGTAGAGGATCGCAAATTTGATCATCAATAGGAGTAAAGGACCTCGGCCTTGTGAAGGTTCTGTGCCCCAGTGTAGGGGAATGCCAGGGCCAATAAGTGGGAGAAGGTGGGGTGGCAGCATGGGGAGGGGGGAGGCAACAGGGGTTTGTTCTTGTTGTTTTTGTTTGTTTGTTTGTTTGTTTTTTGGAGGGGAAACTGGGAAAGGAGAAATTTACATGTAAATAAAGAAAATATCTAACAAAAAAAGAAAAAAAATAAGTCTTTGTCATATAGCATATTCTGATTACAGCTTTTCCTTTTTAATAAATTTATCTTTAATAAATAAGTGCATGAGGAAAGGAATAAATGAATGAATAAATAAAACATAAATTGCACTTACAGAGTTGCATGTAAAAAGCCCCACAACAAACTCACCCTTATACTTTAAACCAGGATTCCACAAAATGTTTTGAAAATAGACAAATTGCCAAGACAAATCTAGTGTATGTAGCAACAATAAAAATAAAAATGCTGAAAACATACTAGGAAATGAGTGGATTCATAATACCATCAATAATAAAAATTATAATTAAACTTCATGAAGAAAAATAAAAATATTTACAGATAGAAAAAAATGCCAAAACATCACTGAAAGAAACCAAGAGAATATACAATAAATGGGAATAGATCACCTGTTGTTAGACATAAAAGCATAACTTTGTTAAGATGTCAGTACTGTTCAAGGCAGTCTACAGACATGATATAATATTAGTGAAAATTCTGAGTGTCTTATGAAACATAGGGGAAATCCCTACAAAACATCTATGATGTCTCAAAAAACTTTACAGATTTAAACAATCAGTATTGACAATCTTCCAAAATAGAGATGATGGGAACTCAGTTTGAAACACATGAGCAGATGGGAGATATATTATATCATCCCGTAACAAAGGCTCAACATAGTTATGATAGAAGAGAGGGAGTTGAAGCAGCAATATCTAAATTAGCATATGGAAAAACATGGTTGTTAGGGATAGACTGAGACCCTTTCTTCCTACCTAGGCTTCCTACAACAAAATAAGCAAGTACTAGTCAGCTTGCAGAGAAAGATGGGGAGTTGTTCTTCACCTGGACTCAATTAATGAACAGAGCATACGAATCAAAAGCCTAAAATACTGAACAATTAGACAGGTTCTATGCAAATACTCTGAAGAGCTTCCTGTTCTTGGAGGCCCAGTGGATTTTGGGTAGTCTTTCCTCTGCTTATTAGTTCATTTCAATCCCCGGGGTGCTTTCCATTTCTTAGTAAAGTGTCTAGATTTTATTTCTAACAGTAAGTACCTGGAACATATCTTTGCTCCTGTACACAGAAACCTGGACACTTCCACAGTTGACCCTGAAATACTCTGGTATTCAGATCCACACCTGTTAATAAAACCTATATAATAAGAAACTCCTAGAACCAAATATAGGAAAATTCATAATATAATTAGCTGTGACACCAATAGTCAGAAAACAATATAAACAATAGGTAAACTGTACTGTTTTCAAATTTAAGATGTCTGTTATTAGTTAAGAACATGAAGGATATGAGGAAGAAGAGTATGGGGCAGGATTAAATATTTTTAAGTTATATATATGACAAGCAACTAATTTGGAAAGTACATGAGAAATCTCATATAATTTAACAAAAAAAATCTTCCTATTTCTTTTTTTTTCTTTTTTTGGTTTATTGACTTTTTATTTTTTTATTTTTTATTAGGTATTTTCTTTATTTACATGTAAATTTCTCCTTTCCCAGTTTCCCCTCCAAACAAACAAACTAACAAACAAAAACAAGAACAAACCCCTGTTGCCTCCCCCCTCCGCATGCCTGCCACCCCACCCTCTCCCACTTATTGACCCTGGCATTCCCCTACACTGGGGCACAGAACCTTCACAGGGCCGAGGTCCTCTCCTCCTATTGATGATCGAATTTGCAATCCTCTACTATATGCATGCTGCCAGAACAATCAGTCCCACCATGTATAGTCCTTGGTTGGTGGTTGAGTCCCTGGGAGCTCTGAGCGATTAGCCCAGAAGTTTGAAATACAGGAAGAACAACCCACAAACCACAAGAAAGGCAAGAAGAAAGAAGACCAAAAGGTGGACATTTCATTCCTTAAAAGGGGGAACCAAATACCCACAGAAGGAGTTGCAGAGATTATGGAGCAGAGACTGAAGGAAGGACAAGCCAGCCTAAATATAGCTATCTCCTGAGAGGCTCTGACAGTACCTGACCAATACAGATGTAGAGGCTCACAACCATTCATTGAACTGAGTACACGATCCCCAATGAAGGAGTTAGAGAAAGGCCCTATGGAGCTGAAGCGTTTGCAGCCCCTTAGGACGAACAAAAAATCTTCCTATTTCAGTAAAGATAAAACATCTAAAAATCTAAAAGGGTGTTTCTTCAAATAAATTTTTATTTAGTGCAATAGGGAAAATGCTAATTATTATGAAAAATAGAACCCAGACCACAAAATATTCAACTCAGCCATTAGAAAACCAGGGTCAAAAAACTAAAGCAATAATCCCAAAATAAGGGGTGTGGAAAAATTTAAACCCTATGTGCTATGTACAGCAAAGCAAGTGCACCTCTGTTGAACTGTGGAGTGCCTCAAACAAAAATAGAAAGCAAAATTGTTGCATTATCCATTAATTGGTGTATACCCACAGAACTGACACTATTACATGCTATGGCATTTCAGTTACACAGTTATCTTACTCCTAATGAAAACAGCTATTTCTCCAGTAAATAGGAAGTACTTATCACTTCTCCAAGCATCTTGCTGGTTGCAAATGCATAATTTTCACAAGTCTGTTAAGTTGACATGATATGTTTATTACCACCATTTCCAAGATGAAAATATGCAATCAGTTGCTTAGGGATACCCAGCTGATAAATTATGGAAACAAGTTGAAAGTAGTAGAATTGCATGCAGAGTGCACACTTAAGAAGGACATGCCATTTGTAGCAACAAAATTGGGAGTTGTTTTTAACATATAATCTCTGTTTTGGTAATGCAGTTGGAATAAATGTCCCTGGCTTTCTAGTTGTTCTGTGGTGAGAGAACCTTGGGATCAGTTTTCTTCCTGGAATGAATCTTCTTCTGCACAAATGGCAAGAAGTGTTGTCAAGTACTTGAAAATAATGGGATCACAGAAAAAAATGGTTTTTATTTGCAAAATATGCAATGGATTTTCTCAGGGTTTATTTTTCGACTTGTTTCCTCCCTGAGTGGACATTTCTGGCTTTGTGCATTTTTCTGTTTTTTCTTTACTGAGTATTCCTAGTATCCATCTACTGCACAGAATTGGGTTACAACACATGAGGTTTGTTTTGATTCTGTGATAATATTCTGTACAGGCTATCTCATTAACTCCTGAGTACCTGCCCAACTTAGTGTTCCTGGGCTCACTAGCACACTCTCCTCAAGTGCCATCATTAGGTGTGGTCATTCTTGCTGATTCCTCACAATACTCTGAGATTTTTCTAAGTCAAAATTTTCTCATGTGAAATCCCCAAACTGATGCCTATTGATTAGACTCTCATAATTACAGCTGTTTATCTTTATCTCAAGTTTCTCTGTGCTCTTAATGATTGCTGCTCTACTTTTTATTTTAGCACACCAGCGAATGTTTATTAGGATAACAAATTGGATGAGAAAAGACTAAACATGAAGGACATCATTACTGTAACATTTATATAACAGGGAAATATTACCAAAATGAGGATAGAGCAACTCTAGTTAGGAATATATTAAATTATAATACTGATAGTATCTGGTTTTTATAACTTTCATTTCAAACTTTTTCAACACAGCATAACTCAGCAAGTTAGTGTATGTCTAACCTGGCCCACACAGACAAACCATTTTTATTTGGGATCTTAAACTTAATTTTTAAAATATCTTCTCTCATATTTGCCTACTGTTAAATGGCAACAGGTATAAACTTAATCTGGTATTTAGTCCTTGATTAGAAGTGAATAGGTTCATTTGGAACAGATATATCCACCTTTAGCTTATTGATTGGATATACCTCAAAAATACACAACAGAGCAACTAGAGAGATGGCTCTAGTAAAGTAAATCCATAGGCTGCTCTTCAGAGGACCCTAGTTCAATTTCCAAACCCACATGGTGGTTCAAAACTATCCATAACTCCAGTTCAAAGAGATCTGATGCCTTCTTCTATTGTCTGAGGATAACATGAATGCAGACATATGTGCAGGCAAGACACCCATACCTATAAAGTAAAAATAAAAAATATATAAACAGGAAACATTTCAGAATCCAAGACTGGATGATGAGCAGGCAGGTCTGTTAGAATCTCCAAGAAACAACTGGAAAAAGCTTGACGACAGATGTTAGAAGTAGGTGATAGTATATCTACTCTAATAGGCAAAATAGGAAAACATAGATCACAGGAAGAACAGAGTCCTTGAAAGAGGGATTGATCCAGTGCTGAAAGCTCCCACTCTCAGTGAGAGTCAGTGATAATAGTCACATTTAAAAGAGAAAATCTCAGTAAATTGATACTTTTATCTTGGTGGTAGATTTTTTTTTTAAAAAAGACTTATTTATTTATTTTATTCATATGAATATGCTATCTTCATGCACACCAGAAAAAGACATCAGGTCCCATTACAGATGATTATGAGCTACCATGTGGTTGCTGGGAATTGAATTTTGGATTGCTCAGTGCTCTTAACCACTGAGCCATCTCTCCAGCCCCAGTGACAGATATGTTTAAAATAATTTTTTTAAATAAGAAGAAGGAGAATATGTTCTGCATAGTAGCAATGATGTGGTTGAAAAATATCACAGGAAAACTTGACAAAGACATGTCTTAAATCATCACAAAAATGGTAAATAGAGTTGAAGAAGATGCCTGCTATGCTGGCAGATTGGAAGTTTCAGACACCTAAAGAGCCTGTCTTAATAGACTCAGGGCAAATATTAGGAACCATATTGAAGCCTGAGCATCAGAATATTGCTAAATACAGGAAAACACTTTGCCTCAGAAATCTTCAACATCAATAATGTGGATTCCTAGCAAGATGAGTAAGAGGCACTGCCAAGATAACAGGAAAATTCATACACAGATTCCATATTGTGTGCCCAACATCAACAAGGCAAACCATGGGGTCAGACTCAGAAAAACAGAGCTTATGGGACTACTCAGAGGAATAACCAGCATCTGTAGTTTAACCTATAAATGAATAACCCACCTAAAATATCTATAACTGTGGGCAGCCTGCCCCAAGCCACAGTTCTTAAGGCAGTCACTGAGTGGAATGTTGGGTGCCAGGGTGGCAAAATTTGGTTTTGTGAGAGTAAAGGTTGCTTAACATAATGTTTACCTGTCCTTACTGATGTCAGAAGTCACAGTCTCAGTTGATTAACACTCAGTTATTAAATAACAAGTTCAACCTTAAGTAAAGAACTTTTTTGATCTTTCCCCCCTCAAGTCTTTCCTGAGGCTGGGAGTTTACAAATTTCTTGACAGCTAGAGAAAGTCACAAAAAGAAACAAATACCTTATAAAGAGATTCTAATTTTTATTTCTATGAGAAAGAAAAGGAGGAAACTAACTTTCTATTGATCTTAAGAAAAACCTGACTTACTATTGTGATTGTTCTCAGTACTTATATTTTTTCAGGATACATGATCACATGTTATTCCAAGCATCTTTTTTTCAAAAGTTCACAATAAGTTCAAACATAAGTGCAAATCATAAATTGAATAAGAAAAAACAACCAAGATGTGTACGTATGTTTCCATTAGGACTAATTATCTAACTAAACATTTGCTAACTGCCACTATGCTAACTGTCATAGGTTGATTAAAAGTTAAAAATCTATAATTTTTATGTTTAAGTTAGCATAGTATGTCAAGAAGAAATAATCCCTAGTATCTCATTAATATTGAAGTTTTGTATAGATTATCTAGGCAATATTTTATCTTCTGTCCTTATACATACAATAAATCATTCATTCCCAGTTTATGGCCTTTTGTTATCAGATGATGGTTTTAAAACTGGCCTAAAAGAAATGTTTCATACCTGCTTTCTATCCTAGTGCAAATAGCATGTGATGCATGAAGACTTGCAGGGCCTTAATTGTAGCCCCTTCTATAAAGGGTTCAATAGTTACTAGTATAAACTTAGAAATTCTATAGAAAAACTATTATAAATTAAGAAATCATCACTTGTTTACATATTATTGCTATAACACAATATACCTTTGTTGGGCTGAAAAAACTCCCGCTAATAGGATGAGCTAATGCACAGGAATTATTACATTAACTTAATGATGACAGGAAATACATATCAGATGAAATCCTGAGGCAAAGTCTCACAGTCCATACAAAAACAGTGAGCCATCTTACTAAAGTCATCTGGTAGCCTTAGCCTCTCCTGGATAGCTTCTGACATGTATCTAAACCTGGATCTCTCAAACAATCACCAAGAGTGACAACAGCTTTTAAAACCTGACTTCTGGACAACAGTAACTGTGTTCTAGGGTTGTAGTCAGCATCTAGGGATTCAAGAAGGACTGCTGAAAAGATTGAAGTTGTAAATAGCAACCAGGGGAGACTGTGTTTGGACTCTATGCCCCAGTAAATTTTCTTCCCTTCACATTTATTTCTCCTTTGTTTAATATACGACAGTTTAGCAGGCCAGCTTTTGTTCAGTCTCTTTTTATGTTCCAGGCCCACTCCCTTTTGTCCTTTTCTTCTTCTTTTTTGTTATTTATTTATATTGTCATTTTATTCTTTGTAAAAGCTGTCCCAAAGAAATAGTTTAGCCTGATTGGCAGGAATTCCATGTGTCAATGCATGAGACCTGGGGCTCTTTTAAGTCATCTGATTGTATTTTTAAATTTCTCACTGTTCATTCTAAATGTCATGAATTAGCAGGTAATACAAATACTAAAGAAACATCTTGATAAAATGAAATTATAGATCTAATGTGCCTAACAAACATTTATGGAACATAGAACCTGTATCCCAGCAGCCTATGGTATTTGTTTCTTTGAAACAAATTATGTAATAGGACACAAACCAAGTCTTAACAAATATAAGAATATTACCATATTATAGTCTTTCTGAAACATAAAATATATGTTCCAATATAAATGGAAACTGACAGCAAGAGAAATGGAAAGCATACATAGTCTCTGAAAGCTGAATAGCAGTACACTCTTGCATAATGATGCCTTAGTTGAGGTTCTCTAGATAAAGAGAACTGATAGAATGACTATATGCCTATGAGCTCTATTTGAGTGTCTTATAGGCTGTGGTTTGATTATTCCAACAATGGCTCTTAATACCAGTGAAGGAAAGAACTTGTCAGCTTGAATAATTACAAACAGGCAAAGAACAAGCACTTCCTTTTTCCGTGTCCTTTATATAGGCTGTCACTTGAAAATGTGGATCTTCCCAGCATAAAAGATCTGAATTTAGGATGGGTTTTCATACATTAAATTATTCAATCAAGAAAAATTTCCCCTGGGTGTACCCAACCCTTTGAGTTTTTGTTAATTCTGGATATAGTTACTTGACAAGCAAGAATTGCCAGTAAACATTAAAGTAATGTCATTGCAGAGATGGAAAGAAAATATAATCATTTCAGAATTCAAATAGAATTTAATGAGAATGGCAGATTGTCATATAAAAATGTATGTTAATCCAACCTTAAAATTTAAGTTGATTGCTACAACTTACAATATTAAAAACTCATAAAAGGGACAGCATGTCTTAGTGTGAATCCTATTGTTCTAATAAAGACCATGGCCTAAAGCAACTTAAGTAGGAAAGGGTTTAACTGACTCTCATATCCTGAGTCACAATAGACTGAGGGAAGCCAAGCACAATATCTAATAGAACATAAACTTAGAAGCAGGAACTGAAATAGAGACCACAAAGGAATATTGTTTTATTCCCCTTGGTTTTCACAGTCTGTATTTTTTTTCCTATACAACCCTGGACTTCTACTAAGTGTGATACCACCTCCAATGTATTTCGGGGTTTCCACCAGAAAAGACTACTTATATGTGGGTTTAAGCCAATAGGAAGTCTTCATTAGCCAGTTATCAACTACACTGGATGTTTGGGATCCCAGTGTAGCATTGAACTCTTCTCAGATTGATACTTAAAAGCTCTCCCAAATAAAAACAACTTCCAGGCATAGGCCTAACCACCTCTGAAATCTAACTGTCTTTTAAAGAACTGATATAACTGTTCAGACATATCCCATGAAATGTAAAAGGAAGAAACACCACCAAACTGTTTTTGCTTATTTGTTTATTTATTTTATTTATTTACTTACTTACTTATTTATTTAATTACTCATTTACATCACAAACACTGCCTCCACTCCTGGTTCCCCTACACCAAGCTAGTTTTATCCTTATATAAAGCTATGTAAAGAAAGAACAGTTAAAGAAAATTATGAACCAATATCTCTGATGAACTAGAATGCAGAAACTGTAAAATGCTTGCAAATGGAATTTAAGACCAAGTTTGAAAGATCATGATAAAATTCTTTATTCCAGAGCTTCAAGGATGTTTCAACATGTCAGATAAAAACAATATATATATATATATATATATATATATGTATATATATATGTGTGTGTGTGTATGTGTGTGTGTATGTATATATACACACACATATATATATATTTAAAGATTTATTTATTTATCATATATAAGTACACTGTAGCTGTCTTCAGACACACCAGAAGAGGGCATCAGACCTCATTATAGATGGTTGTGAGCCACTATGTGGTTGCTGGGATTGGAACTCTGGACTTCTAGAAGAGAAGTCAGTGCTCTTAACCACTGACCAAAATGTGGATACTTCATTCCTTCTTAAAAGGGGGAACAAAATACCCATGGAAAGAGTTGCAGAGACTAATTGTGGAGCAGAGACTGAAGGAAGGACAATCCAGCCTGGTATAGGTGTCTTCTGAGATGCTCTGATAGTACCTGACTAATACAGAAGTAGAGGCTCACAGTCATCCATTGAACTGAGTACAAGATCCCCAATGAAGGAGCTAGAGAAACGACCCAAGGAGTTGAAGGGTTAGCAGCCCCTTAGAATAAACAATAATATGAACTAACTAGTACCCTCAGAGCTCCCAGGGGCTAAACCACCATCCAAAGAGTACATGTGGTGGGACTAATGGCTCCATCAGCATGTGTAGCAGAAGATGGCCAAGTTGGTCATCAGTGGGAGGAAAGGCCCTTGACCCTATGTACGTTCTATGCCCTAGTGTAGAGGAATGCCAGGGCCAGTAAGCAGGAGAGGGTGGGAGGGCAAGCAGGCGGCGGGGGGAGGGAACAGGAGTTTGTTCATGTTGTTGTTTTTTGTTTTTTGTTTGGAGGGGAAACTGGGAAAAGAGCTATCATATGACATATAAATAAAGAAAATATCTAATAAAAAAGAAAAAACAATATATATAATACATAAATAATATATATAGCATATGTATAATAGATAAATATATGCATATATGGGCAAATCACAGGACCATGGGTCATCTTAATTAAAGTAGTATAGGATTTCTGATGAAATCCAACATTTCTTCATGATAAGTCTTGGAGAAACTAAGGAATACATACCATCTTAATGAAAGCTGTATGTGACACGCCTGTTGGCAGCTTTTATTGAGTTTGGAAATATCAAAGCATTTTTACTAAAATCAGGACTAAGGCAAGAATAAGAATGTATATTCTCCATTCTTAATATAATTTAAAGTATTAGCTAGCCTTGTAGAACAAGGGAAGCAAGAGATACAAATTAGATCCACATACAACACACACACACACACACACACACACACACACACACACACACACACACTTCCCAACCTCTACTCCCCATCACCCCAAAAATCTAGGTTTTCACAAATGAGAGAAAGTATTTGGTATTTATCATCTACATCTGGCTTATGTCATGTTCAATCCACTTTGCTGAAATTGTCAAAATTTTATTTTTCTTTAGGCATAACTAAAATTTATGTTTGTACCCATGTTTAACAGTGTCATTGATGTGTTTGCTGCCTATTTAGAGATTTCAGGGTAGCAAGATAATGATGCATTTGGTTAGGACAGATTTTGGATGGGTCTGAGCTCTGAGCCTGAAGCCCACAATATTTACATGTTAAAGGCCCTTAAGGATTTCTGCGTTGGACACCTAGCAACCAGATGAAACCTAAGCCCCTTCCTGATAAAGTAGTGAATTTGCAGTAGTAGACATCTAATAGAGGGAAAGCTGAGGTGACAAGATAGGTGATTATGGCAGAACATAGGCCTGATCAGTAATTTTTATTGGATACTTTATTTACATTTCAAGTGTTTTTTCCTTTCCCTCTCTCCCCTCCAGAAACCCCTATACCATCTCCCCTCCTCCTGCCTCTATGAGGGTGTTCCATCACCCACCTACGCACTCCCTTCTTCCTGCCCTGGCATTCCACTACACTAGGGCATCGCCCCCTCAGGCCCAAGGGCCTCTACTCCCACTGAAGTCCAACAAGGACATGCTCTCCCACAAATGAAATAAGCACCATAGGTTTCTCCATGTGTATTCGTTGGAGCTCCCGGGGCGGGGTTTAGGGGTGGCGAGAAGGTCTGGCCTGATGACACTGTTACTCCCTACATGGGGCTGCAAACACAACCAGCTCCTTCAGTCCCTTCTCCAACTCCTCCATCAAGGACCCCCAAGCTCAGTCCAAAGGCTGGCTGCTAGCTTATGCCTCTGTATTTGTCAGGCACTGGCAGAGCCTCTCAGGGGACAGCCATATCAGGCTTCCATTAGCAAGTACTTTCCAGCATCAACAATAGCATCCAGCTTGGTGGCTCTATATGGGTTGGATCCCCAGGTGGGGCAGTCTCTGGATGGTATTTCCTTCAGTCTGTGATACACACTTTTTTTTCATATTTCCTCTTGTATTTTGTTCACCCTTCTAAGAACCACTGAAGCAACCACAGTTTGGTCTTCCTTCTTCTTAGGCTTCATATGGTCTGTGAATGGAATATTGGGTATTCTGAACTTTTAAGCTAATATCCACTTATCAGTAGGTATGTACCGTGTGTGTGTGTTCTATTGTGACTGAGTTATCTCATTCAGGATGATATTTTCAAGTTACATCCATTTGCCTGCGAATTTCATGAAGTCATTGTTTCTTAATAGCTGAATAGCATTCCATTGTGTAAATGTACCACATTTTCTGTATTCATTCCTCTGTTGAGAGACATCTGGGTTGTTTCCAACTTCTGATTATTATAAACATGGCTGCTATGAACATAGTGGAATATATATACTTATTACATGTTGGAGCATCTTCTGGGTACATGTCCAGGAGCGATGTAGCTGAATCCTCAGGTAGTACTATATTCAGTTTTTTGAGGAACCACCAGACTTATTTCCAGAGTGGTTGTACCAGCTTGAATTTCCACCAGCAATGGAGGAGTATTTCTCTTTCTCCACATCCTTTCCAGCATGTGCTATCACCTGAATTTTTTATCCTAGCCATTCTGACTAGTGTGAGGTAGAATCTCAGGGTTGTTTTGATTTGCATTTCCCTAATGACTAAGGATGTTAAACATTTCTCTAGGTGCTTCTCAGCCATTTGAGCTTCCTCAGTTGAGAAATCTCTGTTTCCCATCTTTAATAGGGTTATTTGGTTCTCTGGAGAATAACTTCTTGAGTTTTTTGTATATATTGAATATTAGCCCTCTATTGGATGTAAGATTAGTAAAGATTTTTTCCCAATCTGTTGCCTGCCATTTTGTCCTATTGGCAGTGTCCTTTGCCTTACAGAAGCTTTGCAATTTTGTGAGGTCCCATTTGTCAATTC
The DNA here is from genome assembly GCA_019843815.1 of Montemys delectorum. Classification (NCBI taxonomy): domain Eukaryota; kingdom Metazoa; phylum Chordata; class Mammalia; order Rodentia; family Muridae; genus Montemys; species Montemys delectorum. Next base: position 26,268 of record JADRCD010172282.1, read on the forward strand.
TTGATCTCAGAGCATAAGCCATTGGTGTTCTGTTCAGGAACTTTCCCCCTGTGCCCATGAGTTCCAGACTTTCCACCACTTTCTCTTCTATTAGATTCCATGTATCTGGATTTATGTGGAGGTCCTTGATCCATTTGGACTTGAGCTTTGTACAGGGAGATAACAATGGATCAATTTACACTCTTCCACATGTTGATCACCAGTTGAACCAGCAACATTTGTTGAGAATGATGTCTTTTTTCACTGGATAGTTTTAGCTTCTTTGTCAAAGATCAAGTCACCATAGGTGTGTGTGTTCATTTCTGAGTCTTCAGTTCTATTCCGTTCATCTTCATGCCTGTCACTGTACCAATACCATGCACTTTTTTATACTATTGCTGTGTAGTATAGCTTGAGGTCAGGGATGCTGATTTTCCCAGAAGGTATTTATTTATTTATTTATTTATTTATTTATTTATTTATTTATTTAT
>JADRCD010172282.1:26747-42173 GCA_019843815.1 Montemys delectorum
TATTTATTTATTTATTTATTTATTTATTTATTTATTTATTTATTTATTTATTTTGAGAATAGTTTTTGCTATTCTGGGTTTTTTGTTTTTCTAAATGATTTTGAGAATTACTCTTTCTAATAATATGAAGAATTGAATTGAAATTTTGATGTGGATTGTATTGAAACTATGGATTCCTTTCGCAAGATGGACATTTTTACTATATTAATCCTACCAAGCCACGAGCATGGGAGATCTTTCCAACTTCTGAGGTCTTCTTTGATTTCTTTCTTCAGAGACTTGAAGTTTTTGTCATACTGATCTTTCACTTGCTTGGTTAGAAACACACCAAGGACTTTTATATTATTTGTGACTATTGTGAAGGGTGTCATTTCCCTAATTTATTTCTCAGCCTGTTTATCCTTTAAGTAGAGAAAGGCTACTGATTCATTTGTGTTAATTTTATATCCAGAAACTTTGCTGAAGTTGTATATCAGCTTTAGGAGTTCTCTGGTGGAATTTTGGGGGTCACTTTATACTATCATATCATCTGCATATAGTGATATTTTGACTATTTACTACTGATTTGTATACCTTTGACCTCCTTTTGTTGCCTAATTGCCCTGGCTAGAACTTCAAGCACTGTATTGAATAGATAGGAAGTGAGAGAGCAGCCTTGTCTAGTTCATGAATTTAGTGGGATTGCTTCAAGTTTCTTTTTGTTTAATTTGATGTTGGCTACTGATTTGCTCTATATTGCTTTTACTATGTTTAGGTATGGATCTTGAATTCCAGATATTTTCGAGACTTTTAATGTGAGAGGATGTTGAATTTTGTCAAATTTGTGTTCAGCATCTAATGAAATGATCATGTGTTTTTTTTATGTAGAAAATTACATTGATGAATTTGCATATATTGAACCATCCCTGCATACCTGGGATGAAGCCTAGTTGATTGTGGTGAATGATCATTTTGATGTGTTCTCGGATTTGGTTTGTGAGAATTTTATTGAGTATTTTTGCATAAATATTCTTAAGGCCAATTGTTCTGAAGTACTTTTTCTTTGTTGAATCTTTGTGAGGTTTAGGTATTAGTGTAACTGTGGCTTCATAGAATGAATTAGGTAGTGTTCTTTCTGTTTCTATTTTGTGGAATAGTTTGAAGAGTATTAGTATTAGATCTTCTTTGAAGGTCTGATAGAACTCTGCACTAAACCCATCTGGTCTTGGGCTTTTAATAGGAGACTTTTAATGACTGCTTTTATTTCTTTAGGGGTTATGGACTGTTTAGATGGTTTATCTTTTCCTGATTTATCTTTGGTATTTGGTTCTATCAGGAAAAATTTCCATTTCATCCAGATTTTCTAGTTTTGTGGAATATAGGCTTTGTAGAAGGATCTGATTTTTTTGAATTTCCTCAGTTTCTATTGTTATACTTCCCTTTTCATTTCTGATTTTGTTAATTTGGGTACTGTCTCTGTACCCTCTGGTTAGCGTGGCTAAGTGTTTATCTATCTTTTTGATTTTGTGAAAGAACCAGCTCCTAGTTTTGTTCATTCTTTGTATAGTTCTTTTTGTTTTTATTTGGTTGATTTCAGCCCTGATTTGATTATATCCTGCTGTCTATGGGTGTATTTGCTTCTTTTTGTTCTAGGGCTTTCAGGTGTTCTGTTAAGTTTCTAGTGTATGCTCTCTCCAGTTTCATTTTGGAGGCACTCAGAGCAATGAGTTTTCCTCGTAGTACTGCTTTCATTATATCCCGTAACTTTGGTTATTTTGTACCTTCATGTTCAATAAATTCTAAAAAGTCTTCAATTACTTTCTTTAATAATTCTCTGACCAAGTTATCATTGAATAAAGGATTGTTCAACTTCCATATGTATGGGCTTTCTGTTGTTTTTGTTGCTATTGAAGACCAGCTTTATTCCATAGTGATCTGATAGGATGCATGGGATTATTATAATCTTCTTATATCTGTTGAGGTCTGATTTATGACCAATTATATGGTCAATTTTGGAGACCATACCATGAGGTGCTGAGAAGAAGGTATATTCTTTTGATTTAGGATGAAATGTTCTCTAGATGTCTGTTAAAACCATTTGGTCCATAACTTCTGTTAGTTTCACTGGGTCTCTGTTTACTTTGTGTTTTCATGATCTGTTCACTGATGCGAGTGGGGTGTTGAAGCCTCCCACTATTATTGCATGAGGTGCAATGTGTGCTTATTGGGGAATTGAGTCCATTAATGTTAAAAGATATTAAGGAATAATGATTATTGTTTCCTGTTATTTTTGATGTTATTTTTTTTATGTTTGTGTGGCTATCTTCTTTTGGGTTTGTTGAAAAAAGATTACTTTCTTGCTTTTTCTATGGTGTAGTTTCCCTCCTTGTGTTGGAGTTTTCCATCTATTATCTTTTATAGGGCTGGATTTGTGGAAAGATATTGTGTAAATTTGGTTTTGTTACGGAATATCATGCTTTCTCCATCTATGGTAATGGAGAGTTTTGCTGAGTATAGTAGTCTGAGATGGCATTTGTGTTCTCTTAGGTGCTATATGAGATCTGCCCAGGATCTTCTAGCTTTCATAGTCCCTGGTGAGAAGTATGGTATAATTCTGATAGGTCTGCCTTTACATGTTACTTGACCTTTTCCCCTTACTTCCTTTAATATTTTTCTTTGTTTAGTGCATTTGGTGTTTTGACTATTATGTGATGAGAGGAATTTCTTTTGTGGTCCAATCTATTTGGAATTCTGTTGGCTTCTTTTATGTTTATAGGCAGCTCTTATTTTAGGTTAGGGAAGTTTTCTTCCATAATTTTATTGAAAATATTTATTGGTCCTTTCAGTTTGGATTCTTCACTGTCTTCTATACCTATTATCCTTAGGTTTGGTCTTCTCATTGTGTCCTGGATTTCCTGGATGTTTTGGCCTAGTCACTTTTTGCATTATGCATTTTCTTTGACTGCTGTGTCAATGTTTTCTATGGTATCTTCTGACCCTGTGATTCTCTCTTCTGTCTCTTGTATTCTGTTGGTGATGCTTACATCTATGAGTCTTGACTTCTTTCCTAGGCTTTCTCTCTCCAGGGTTGTCTCCCTTTGTGATTTCTTTATTGTTTCTATTTCCATTTTTAGATCCTGGATGGCTTTGTTCAATTCCTTCACCTGTTTGTTTGTGTTTTCCTGTAATTCTTTAAGGGATTGTTGTGTTTCCTCTTTAAGGGGTTCTACCTGTTAATATATGTTCCCCTTTATTTCTTTAAGGGAGTTATTCATGTCCTTCTTAAAGTCCTCTATGATATCATGAAATGGAATTTTAAATTAGAGTCTTCCTTTTCTTGTGTGTTGGTGTATCCAGAGCTAGCTGTGGTGGGGGAACTGGGTTCTGATGATGCCAAGTAGCCTTGGTTTCTGTTGCTTATGTTCTTGCCCTTGCCTCTCGCCATCTGGTTACCTCTGGTGTTAGCTGGTTTTGCTGTCTCTGACTGTGGCTTATCATTCCTGTAAGCCTTTGTGTCAGTACTTCTGGGAAACCAGTTCTTCCAGGTAGAATTTGGGTATTAAGGGCTGTGGTACAGTGTAACCTCCAGGGTGCAGACAGAAAGTAGAAGGTTCCTGTCCCTGGCTGTTCCTTGGTTCTTGTGTCCTGATGGCTCGGGAGGATACCTGGGCCAGGAATTTGAAGAGAAGTGGTGGTCTTACCTGTGCTCACAAGTTTCAGCACTTCTGGGAGATCAGCTATCTCCTGTGAGTATTTGGGTATGGAGTACTGTGGCACAGGATCAGCTCTGGGTACCAGAAAGGTCCAGTAATTTCTAATAAGTAAGCCACAAAAAGACTTCTACATTTTCCTTAATTATTGGGGAATTTTCTAGGATCTCTGCATCCTGTATTATTTAATAGCTATCTTAACAGTGTTTACAATTCACATGTGTCTGACATTTTATGTGCATGATAAAGTGTTTATGAAGGTTAGAAATAGTTATTGATTGACAGAATTAGTACATCTTCATATGTTAAGCACTACAAATCAGAATAGTTTTCTCATCTCATTAAAAGCATTATATTTGAGACATACTTGCTATGAAGTGTTTCTTTCACAGATAGTGCTGTTTTCCACATTTAACAATAAAGGTTTCCAGTGGAGACTGGAGCAGCAGGCTATGCTGTCACAGTTCCACTTCATGGTGCCCACACCATACACAGAGTCATGGTATCACTGTGCTTAGAATAACAGAATAAAACCATTCTAAATATCATCTATATGACTCACACAGTAGACCAGAATAGCAATAAGGTGAGAACAGACTAGTCAATTCTGAAATGTTTACTTCCTAATTCTCAACATTTTATGATAACATGCATAAACAAATATTGAGTATCCATATTCTGTAGCTGCAGATCTAATGTGGGTGTGATAGTGTTTGGCTTTGTTTATCAGATTTTGACGGTTTAGCACGCTTGAGATAGTCTTATAAAAATTCACAAAAATAATGAAAACATTGATTCCTATCTTTTCTAAGAACTTATTTACATCTGCTATACAAATCACAGATGATGCATTTATTTATCTATGGTTTTACTGCAATGATTTGCAGGTAAATACTTGTATATCTACGGTTAGTGCCCAGATAATTTTACTGGTCTGCACTTAGGAGAACAAAACCTAGCCCTGCTTATGTCATGGCCTGCTGCCTCAATCAGGTGCAGCATGTATGTGCTTTATATGAAAGGACCTCATTTTTCTTCTGGGTGAGTATTCTCCCCCCTCTTCCAGTCTGCTTCTTCTCTCTGCCCTCATGGCTCAGCTTTCTGCCTATCTACATGTCTACTTCTATGCCTCTACTCTTTCCTCAGATCCTCATGCCTCTCTCCTCCACAATAAACCACTTTTACATCAGAGCTGTTACATGGGATAATTTTTCAGGGGTACACTTTGGCTTGGGCAACCAAATATATTCCATGCTTACATAACAGCTACCACGTGACTTAATCAAATTTTAGCATCTGTACAACACCTTTCAATTTTATAGATTTTTTAACATGTGTAAATAACAAAGACATCAGTTATTTGTGTGCTGTATAGCTATCTGTTTGTATAAGCAACACTTGGCAAAGCTGGACATGGTGGCATAAATCTGAAATCTATGTATCTGGGAGGTCAAGTTTGGAGGATTCTGAGTTTTTAGATCAGCCTGTGCTACATAACAAGACACTGATTCTAACAAAACAAAACAAACATCAAACAAACAAACAAAATCATTGACAATAAACAAAACAAAACAAAAAACTTGCAATCTTTTCATCCAATGAAAAAGTTGTTTCTTTCCTGTCACCAACAGTGATGTGGTGCATTGTACTTCTCTTGCTCAGTTGTTGCATGTATGAATATATTTCCCATCACTGAAAAACTTTGGAATATAGATATTAAAACAATCTGCTTTAAATGATTTAGGGACCTACCAAACATTTGAGTACATTTAATATGACAATACAAGCTCTTCTTTTCTTGTGTATCACCTATGGGAACTCTGGAGAAGTTGATAGAAAAGCTTCACTTTGGAAAGGAAAAGATTCACTTTGGAAGGGAAAGATTCCACAGGCTATTTTCCATTTTCATCAAGCTCTGCCCACTAAACAATGGGTGCTTCCCAAGAAGGATTAGATACAGAGTAACTTCAGGAGTCCCTGACTTCCATGCTGAGAAACATTGGGTTCAGTGCTAAACAAGTGAAATTTACTTGCCAAAGGCCTTCTGTATATATTTCTTTCTTCTGCTGTATTTGAAAAGGAAACTTGCAGTGTCAGCATTGTTAAAACAGAAGAGCAGTGTATCCTTCCAGTACTCCTGTGTGAATGTTAATCACACTGCAAGAATTAGAATTTTTTTAAGTCTATCATCATTGATCCCCATAGAAAATATACAGGGATTCATGCAAAGGCAGCATTAACCACATAGAAGGAAATACTCCCGTTGCTTTGATTGTATGTGTAAAAGGATTTGTATCTGAAGGACTATTACCTCTGTCTTCATAACAGGGCAGTGAAGTGATGTTGGAGCGCTGAGCTATAGATGAAAAGCTATAGGGAAGCATATAGGAGACAATTATCATCTTGGAATTGTGGTTAAAATAAAATATGCTTTTATACAAAGTTCTAAAGGTTGCTCATTGACTTTTTTCTTTATTTTTGAAATCATATTTTATATAACATTTCTTGCTTCAATTTCTTCCCCCTATTAATTAATGAGCTCATTTTACATATATTGTCATTTAATGAATATACATATATGCATATACATATATAGTCCTAAATAAACCCCACTGACTCCATATAATGGTATTTGGATGCATTTTTTTAGAGCTGGCTGTTTGACACTGGGTGATATGCTTATAAAAGAATAAGGAAAGGAGGGGATATGTTTTGTGGATGTGTGGTGAGGTTTGGCGGAAGGGACTGCCTCAGCAGGCCCATGCTGAGACATCCCTTCCCTCTGAGGGACCAGCCATATGATGGTATAGTATAGAATAGAGTTTATTCAGGGAATGGGGGGGATTAAGAGGGTAGTAGATGCAGAAAAAGGCAGAGAGAGAGAGAAAGAGAGAAAAAAGAGAGAGAAATAGAAGAGAAGTAGAGGAGTAGAGGCCAGCCATGAGCATATGGAGAGGGGGTGGGGGAAGGGAATGGGGAGAGAGGAAGGGAATGGGAGAGAGCCAGGAGCAATGAGGCAAGAGCAAGAGCAAGATGAGCAGAGGGGACAAGCAAGCCCTTTTAGAAGTGAGTCAGGAATACCTGGCTGACGCCAGGTAACTAAAGGGCAGAGCTTAGACAAAATGCTAACATTGAACAACTGGTTGGTGTGCTCTTCCTTTAATAGAACACTGTGCCTGTTGTCAGCTTTTCTTGGTTTTCCAGAACTTTGTGTGGGATTGCAGCCTCAAGGCCTTTCCCCTCTGCCCAATATGACATGTTTAATGATGTCATCATCCTTATTCATCTCACATTTATTTGGACAGCCATGCTTGGGGCACTGGAATCCTAGTTAACTAGTCAGTGCTAATGAAATCACAGTTATTGGAGAAGAATTTACAACTATTTTACTAAATTATCATAAACCCTAATGGATCTATAAATATTTGTTACAACTAAGGCTCAGAAAGCATTGCAGAAGAGCGTAGAGAAATATATAAAAGCAAGGTCTGCTGTGAGACTGTGTCTCTTAGTAACATTAGTTGCTACACACTTAAATGCTCTCTCTGACTTTTAAAACAATTTTTTTTTTTGGTTTTTCGAGACAGGGTTTCTCTGTATAGCTCTGGCTGTCCTGGAACTCACTCTGTAGACCAAGCTGCCTTGAACTCAGAAATCTGGCTGCCTCTGTCTCCCAAGTGCTGGGATTAAAGGTGTGTGCCACCACCACCCGGCCTTAAAACAATTTTTATTTAAAGTATAAAAAAAAAACTTGAACATATGAGCTGGGTACTGGTGTGTGTGTGTGTGTGTGTGTGTGTGTGTGTGTTATAGAATGTTTAAATTCAGTAAAAGCTGTTTCTATTCACCATCCTTACTCCTGGCTTGCTTGCTTGCACGGTCACCCTACAATCCTAGAATGGCACATTCCTATATAAATACATGAGTTTAAAGGACCCAAGCCTGGAGTATAAGTGGAACATGATTCTATTTTCAATACAAAAATACAATTCCAACCTCATGATGAATAATATATATCTTATTCTGCAGCCAAATATAAGTGATCCTGTACCAGAAACAAATGTTCAGCTTACCCCGAATTTCTTGCTGTGATATGGCAATAGTTTGAATGTTTATAGTACCAGAACAAAGAAAGCAATAAATCAAGATATTTTTCAAATACACTGGAGAAAATTGTAGTTAGGTGGGGGATGGCAACACAGAGAAATCTCAGCTACCAGACTCAGACATTGTCTGAGGACACTCAGCGTTTGGTTGAAAGAAACTAATAGCCTGATAATGCATTCCAGATAGATTGCTACGGCTTCAACTCCCTTAGTGGTTCTAGGTCTATTTAGATTGTTTATCTGATCTTGATTCAACTTTGGTAAGTAGTGTCTGTCAAAAAAAATCATCCATTTCATTTAGATTTTCCAGTTTTGGTGAGCACAAGTTTCTGAAGTAAGACCTAATGATTCCTTGGATTTTTATGACTGCTGAAGATTTCTGACTTTGTTAATTTGGGTATTTTCATTACCTTTTAGTTAATTTGGCTAAGAGTTTGTCTATTTTGCTGATATTTTCTTAAAGAATTAACTCTTGGTTTCATTGATTCTTTGTACTGTCTTTTTTGTTTCTATTTTATTTATTTCAGCCCTGAGTTTATTTCCTGCCATCTATCTCTTGGGTGTCTTTGCTTCTTTTTGTTCTGGGACTTTTGGGTGTGTTGTTATGTTGCTAGCATGAAAATTCACTAATTTCTTTATGCAGTTTTTATCACTATTGTTCTGTAATACAGCAAAGTGCCTGGATATAAAATTACCTCAAACAAATTATTACCCTTCCTAGACTCAAAGGATAAACAGGCTGAGAAAGAAATTAGGGAAATGATGCTCTTCACAATAGTCACAAACAATATAAAATAACTTGGTGGGACTCTAAACAAGCAATTGAAAGATCTGTATGACAAGAGCTTCAAGTCTCTGAAGAAAGAAATTGAAGGTCTTAGAAGATAGAAAGATCTCCATGCTCATGGATTGGCAGGATTAATATAGTAAAAATGCCATCTTGCCAAAAGCAATCTACAGATTCAATGCAATACCCATCAAAATTCCAACTCAATTCTTCATAGAGTTAGAAAGAGCAATTCTTAAATTCATCTGGAATAACAAAAATCCCAGTATAATGAAAACTATTTGACTAAAGTAATGATCATAGATATTCACTTATTTTTTTCCAAGCCTGGGGAATTCTGGCTTTGTATCTTTCTTCACTTAAGATTATCCTATTCATAGGTATTCACATGTTACATGTATCAATTACAGGAAGTTTGCCTCTGCTGTTATTCAGTACTTATCACATATGTATACTGCTGAATACAACTGCTGTGTATTCTGGACCAACTTAATTTTTTAATATGATTAATCACACCAATTCTTTTTTAAATTAACATTTTTTGAATCTTTGGGAATTTTATATAATGCATCCCAACCCCACACATTTCCAAGTTCTTCCATTTCTTCTCTCTACCCATATAATCCCCCACCCCCAAGGAAAATAAAAATAAAAATAAAAATAAAAATGAAGTTTAGAAGAGAAAAACAAAGCAAAACAACAACAAACCCCACAAAAACAAATAAAAAAAAAAAACAAAGAAAACAACAACAACAAAAACACATTTCATGAACACCTCTGCGTCATCACCTGCTCCTCTATCAACTTCAGACTTCTATACATGTACCATTCAAATCCTCCATTTTCCTACCTCTCCATTACACACTTGTTTTTCAAAGTGGCACTGGAAGTTGCTGTATACTTTTTCGTGCAATGTAGTATACCCTTTCTCCCAAACAGGTTTACTTGCAAATGTTTATTGCCATGGGTCATCAGTCTAATTCAAGGCATCTGGCTTCTGCTACACCATCAATACTGAACCCTCAACTATATTCTCTGGTATACTGCCGTTGCTCTGAGTTATGGATATCTTTTGGCTATGAATATCCAGGAACAGACTCTTCACATGCTCTAGCAGCTTGTAGATGGGGAAGATGTTGGGAGGTGGGGAGGCAACTCAAAGCTACAGATCTGGGCCTGGGTGGTAGCTGAATTGGTCAACCTGTCAGCTCTCCTCCACTCATACCACCAGAAACAGCTCTCCAGGCAAGGGGTGGGGCCAGTTCCCCTGCACTTAGGCTAAATTCTCCTGTCTTTTCACCACCAATGTCAGCTTCCCCATGCTTCCTATCTATGGGTCAGCTCTCCATTACACATGTTATACCTGGTATCATCATGAGTGGAGCCAGCTCAGAGCAGCCCTTGGATATCCACAAGGCTTCAGGCTACAGTACAGAGCATAGGTATCTGCATAGCCTTTGGTTGTAATACAGACCATAGATATTAACACAGACCTTAGCTGCAGTAGTACTATAGACCTAGACATGGCCCTCAGCAGCAGCATGGGTCTGGACATCACTATGGACTCAGGGGTAGTACAGTCCTCTCACATCAAGCTGTTCCTCAATGCCTTTGTTTCTTCAGTTCTGCCTTGCTACATAGTATACAAACAACTTACTTTCTCTTTTTCTCCTATCTCACTACCACATGCTTGCTTCCACCATGCCCACCCAGCAAGGTCCAGGCATGGTCCAGTGTCTCAGTGTGCTTTAACAATTTTTTAATCTTAAATAATGTTGTTTTCCTAGATTAAACTCCATCTGATAAAGATGTATTATTTTTAGATTTGGATTTCACTTACTAAAATATACATAAGATTGTTCACATACGTGCAGGTCTGCCTGTCACTGAAACTCTTATCTCCGTTGATTCAGTTTTCCTGATTCTCCAGCACTGTCCTATCCTTCTTCAATCCAGAAAGTATTCCACCTATGTCATTGTACTTTGTGTTCTATGAATTCTGTTTAAATGTTTTTATAATTCAATATTTCTTTGCTGCAAGCTTATGATATTTCAATGGATTGATGCAGTTTTAACTTCTTGCTGGATATTTTAAGGTTATTTTATGGTTATTGACGTAGAGCTGGAAGTGGTTTACCCTGTTGTGAGCTGGTTGTTACTTTCTCTTTCAAATGGCTCATTTTTTTTTTTTTGCTTTAATATGTTTTATTTCATCTTTATCAACTTTTTATGTTAGTTAAATGTTAGTAACGATCCTATGTTAGTTTTCTATAATTTTTAAAGCAAGAAATTCACTGCTCAATGCGTAAGTCTGGCTATGTATCCTTTTAGACTATGTAGTATAGAGTTTATTTGCAAGATTCTGTTCTGGTTGATTGATCTTTTCTTACTGGAAATCCTACTGTTCTGTGTTTGTATAGCCCGAAGAGATGAAAGAGATTTGCAGATTGGCCTCCTGGTGTCACTAATTAGGAAAGGGTTGGTTTAGTTGAGCATTTCCAGCCAACCCTTGCTGTGAGATAACGAATTGATGAGGATTGTGGGCCTTGCTTATCATCCGAAGCATTTTCTTCAGGGTGTCTGAGGTGTCAGGATGAGAAGCCATGACCACTGATGCACAGTCTCCATATTTGGAAAAGAGGACTTTCAGAACAATAGGAAATTCCCAGGGTGGAAATTGTCTTTATGCTTATGAGCAATGTATGTTGTTGTGTTTCTTTAACTACATCTTTAAACTTCCTATTTCTACCTGTGGTTTATATCAATATTTATAATCATACCTATATTTATCTGATTTGTTATAACTACATCATAACTAATACATCTCAGACTCTTAGCCTTTCTTTAATTCCTTTCTTAGACTGATTTTCCATTGATTATTTTTTATTTCTTTGATTTTATAAGGAAATCAGAACTGTTTTAGCTGGTAGTTCTAGACCTATAAATTCTATATTTAAAGTCTTGAGGATTATTGATGATACCAAAATTCTTTATTTCCATAGCTTTTCAGGGAAAGAAAAGATTTAGTAAGGTTTTAAAGTGTTTGAAAAAATTGATACAGCTTTATAAGAAGTATTTCTTTGGACCATACTGAGAAGATCATTTTCCATTTACCAGCAATGATTAGTCAATTTATCACTACAAATATGTACCCAATAAACAGTCATTACATTAAAAGATATAGTGGCTCCAACATTAATTAACACCTGCTATTCTTTTTTTTTCTTAGATATTTTCTTTATTTACATGTAAATTTCTCCTTTCCCAGGTTCCCCTCCAAAAAACAAACAAACAAACAAACAAACAAAAACAACAAGAACAAACCCTTTTGCCTCCCCCATCCCCATGCCTGCCATCCCACCCTCTCCCACTTATTGGCCCTGGCATTCCCCTACACTGGGGCACAAAACCTTCACAAGGCCGAGGTCCTTTCCTCCTATTGATGATCGAATTTGCAACACCTGCTATTCTTTAGAGCTTGTGATAAACTCTAACCCTGCCTATGATAACCATCTCTTAGGAGGGGTTCTGTGGATGTGACTGAGAGGTACACAGTGCATCCTATCAGGCTGAAGGGGACATAAGCAGGAGGAGTGTTAGATTTATGACAGCACTACTTAGGAAGTTATATTTATATCTTTTAAAAAGTGTTTCTGGCCACAAGAGAAACTCAAGATGTGGTAAAACATTCAGTAGTGCTTAGGGCTTATAACTTTACAAAGTTGTATAACTAATGATGACCACATTCTGTTAATCTTTTCTGTTTCCAGGTTCAGGTTCTTCGGAATGCTGGGGAGGAAGTGACCCTGACAGTGTCATTTTTAAAAAGAGCACCTGCTTTCCTCAAACTCCCACTAAATGAAGACTGTACATGTAAGCATTCATAGAGTAGAAACAATAATCACAACATTGTATTTGTTCTCTGCCCACCACTTCTTTCCAACAAGTACTTGGCATTTTCTTCTTAGAGTACAGTGTGAAATGGATACAGGTATACAACATAGAATCACCAAATCATGTATAATTAATTCCTCTTGAAATGTAAACATTTACGGTTTTATGTTGAAAATATTGAGATGCTTCCTTTCTAGTGATTATGAAATCTGCCATCTAATTTTCACCAGCTCTGCTCTCTCCTTGCACTTTTACTTCACACAGTCTTTAACCATGTTCCATATGCTTCTTAAGCATTCTTATTGTTTTTGGGATAAATTTATGTTCAGATAATTTTCCCTTTTCCCATTATTTAAAAGTTTTGTTATTGATGAGTTTTGTGTGTTCATGTGTATATGTGTTTGTATATGTGTGTGCGTAGTGTTGTTGTTGTTGGTGGTGTAGTTGGTAATACATAGTGAAATATAAGCCTTTGTCCTAGGACAAACTATCCTTTGTTTCTAAGAGTAAATAAAACCTCTATTATATTTGAACGTTCATTAACTAATGAACATTTTATTGGTTCCATGGTTTTTCTATTATCAATAAGGCTGTATTCATACAAATATTATTTTGAAGTTGTGCTTCTGTTGTTTGGGATGTACACACAGAAGTGGGATTTCTGGTTCTCTGTGTTGTTTTGAATACTATCTATGTTACTTTCTACGAGGACATTGCTATTTCACATTTGAATCAAAAATGTCAACATTTCTAATTTCTTTGAATCATCTGCAGTTTTTTGCTGTTACTTTTTTTTTTTTAACATGGTTGTTCTCATGAATCAAGAATGATATTGTGGTGAAACTACCTGCAGTTTCACAAACTAGGTTCTCTCACCAGGAGAGAACAAAGGACCCAAAATAGAGGTTTGAAATGCAAAGAGAAATCACGAGGTCAAGTTGAAATAGCCCAATCAAGACTTCACTTAGAATAAGCCAGGGTTTTTATAGTCACAGGAGAAACTGAAACCAAATCTCTAGACTACATGATACTTGCATACTGCAAAAATGTTCAGGTGCCAAGGTTCCCAGGTTCAGAAGATCTTCAGGTGGTGGGCGTACTCAGTCAGTGGGCATATTCAGGCAATGGGCGTGCTCAGGCAGCTTTTTCAAAGATGAACTGACAGTCTGCAACTGTCCCAGCTCCCCAGGTGTTAGCTACCAAGCAGAGACTGCCAGAAGTCCAATGGCTGAGGGGAAGGGGGAGGTAACAGTTCCTCCCTTTTTATTTAGAAAATAGCAGGACTAAGGCATAATCATACATCACAATCCTATATGGCAATTTTCACAGTGCCTTGGTGAATCTCACATCCATTATAATATCTACTGGAAAAATATCTTACCCATTCTAGAGAATCACATGCATCTAGTTTGAATTCTACAAACCAGGCTCATTTCGTGTTTTTTTTTTCAAAACACAGCCACTCAGCATGTGCCTTTGTCTTAGGTTGATTTCTTTGCCAGAGACCTAACTCGATGAACACAGGTTCTCAAAATGCACTTCATTCCCATGTATTTAATGTCAAGACATGCCTTTACCACCTGCAATGTCCACAAGCTGTCACAGTCTCTCTGGAAGCCATCTTATCTGAAGTCCTCATAAAGCTCTACGCCAGTGTACTGGAGATGAGCGTAGGCACCTAATTGATCTGCAAAATACCAGCTTCCACTCTAGGAACCTTTACTAAGAACAAGTCACAATTCCATTGCAGATTAGTAACTTCAGGCTAGCAACTTTGGGATTGTACTAGCCTTTAGAATAAAAGAGCTGAAAACTGCAGATATAAACGAACTTTAGATCTGGACATGAGCAAGTGAATTTGAATTGTTTATTTAGCTTTGGGAGAAAACAACTTTTTGAATTAAGCGGGCAGAAGCATTTCCAGAGTGACAGAAATATCTGTCAGTTCAAAAACAAAAGAAAAAGAAAAAAGACTTTTCAGTAGTGCGTTTAAGCACATTTACTAAGAAGGCTGTGGATCTGAGTCCACCTGGTGTATTAATCTTTCAGTAAGCCAATGTGCTCCATCTTCTTTCTGAGAAAAAATACAAATAGACCCTCTGCCCCAAACCAAAACAGGATCTGGGCCATGCCAGGTATTGGTGACTAGATCTCTCCTTCTTACCATGGCATACAAATTTGAAGTGTTAGGATGCCAGTGTCGGTCTGCAGCTGGCTGACTTTTGATGTCAGTCTGCAAGAAGTTCAAAACAAATAACAAAAAGGCAATGTGCACCTTTGGAGATCTAGGAGGATACTGTACTCTCCTTTAGTTTTTAAAAGCCAATGTTTAAGAGTGTGGTGTGCATGTTCAACAATCCTTTGTCCCATTGGGTTATAGGGAATTCCAGTTTTATGTTTGATGCCAAATCCTTTACAAAAAGACATTAAATTTTTGCCAGAATAAGCTGGCCCATTGTCCATCTTAATGAATGTAGGTAAACTTAAAGTCTTATAAACACTAAAGACTTCTAAATAATGATCAATTACATTTTTAGAGGCTTCTCCTGTATGCAGGGAAGCAAATATAAATCCTGAACAATATCAATACTGACATGTATATATTTAAGCTTTCCAAATTCTGCATAATGAGTTATGTCCATCTGCCAAATATGAGTGGGCATAATGCCTTTTGGATTTACCCGTAAATACATAACTAGAGACAATGTAATGCAGTTAGGGCATTGTTTTACAATAATTCTTGCTTACTCTTTGGAAATTTTACGTTTGTGTCTTAAAGTATGGCTAGAGAGATGGAATTTATTATGATTCCATTTAGCTAGTGCAACAGGATCTGAAACTAAGACTTCTCCTACCAGAACTCTGTCAATACAATTATTACCTGCAGCCAATGGTCCAGGAAGACCAGAATGAGCTCGTGTATGACCAATACAAAACTGATTTTTTTTTT
>JADRCD010172291.1:0-14726 GCA_019843815.1 Montemys delectorum
ATTTCATATATAGTTTTTAAAAGAAAAAATAAACTGATTTAATCACACACACAAAAAAAGAAAAACGAAAAGAAAAAAAAAAAAAGAGAGATTCCCCACAAGTACTCCAGTCTAGTAGCGTGCCTAGCCCAAAAGCACTCAATACAGATTCATGAAATTGACCAGAAAGGGCCTCCCAGAGTTGAAAGCCAATCATGCAGGTGGTCCTTCTGCTTCTTAAAGGAGTATGTCCCAAACCATCAAAGACTCAAACCTGACAACATGTGACAGGTTTCCATGGGTGGGGAGTAACAAGTCCCTCAGACTCCATAAGCTATACGTTTTAACCACAAAGCCCTGCCCAGAAGTTAGCCTAAAATTTCTTGTCCTTTCTCAACCCTTGTCCAGACCCTCAACTTGCCACTGACTGTGTACCTTAGACAAGCCTGACACCACAGAGGCCATAAAGTACACATTGGACACACAGGTGTCCAATCAAGAAAGACACTAGGAAAGTTAGGGATCCTATATGCAAGACAATGAATAGAAAGAAAAGTCTGAGAAGTGGAGGAGAAGGGTCTGAATGAAAATGGCTCCACAGGCTCCTAGGGACTGGCACTGTCGGAAGGTGTGACCTTGCTGGAGGAAGTGTGTCACTGGGGGTGGCCTTTGACATCTCAGAAGCTCAAGCCTAGTGTGACTCATTCTCTTCTCGCTGTCTGTGGATCCAGATGCAGAACTCTTAGCCACCTCCCCAGCACCCTGCCATGCCTGCCTAAATGTTCAGCTGCTTGCCACCATGTCTCCCACCACAACAACAATGGACCAAGCCTCTGAACTGTGAGCCACCTCCAATGAAATGTTTTTCTTTATAAGAGTTGACATCGTCATGGTGTCCCTTCACAGCAATAGAAACCCTTACTAAGACAACTCTGGAGCTAGAGTTCCAGGCAGTTAAAAACTGTCCTATATTGGGGCTGAGAACCAAGCCCTGGTCCCCTGCAAAAGCAGCAAGTGCTTCTTAATCCTGGATCATTGTCCCAATCCCTTTATTTTGGCTTGGTTTTGAAAGCTGACTGGGAACTCACTATGAAACTCAGAGTGGTATCAAAGCTATGGTGTCCTTCTGCTTCTGACTCTTCCGTGCTGGAATTACAAGTATACACTACCTGCTGCCTTCTGTGCATTTATTTAGGGTGGGATTTGAACATGTGAAGATTTTGGTATTGATTAGGGGATGAGTACTGGATCGAATCCCTCACAGACATAAGGAAATGGCTGTCATTTACTATTTGTTTAGAGATGGGTCTTTGTATGTGGCCCAGATCAGCCTTGAACTCTCAATCCTCCTCCTTCAGCTTCCTAAGTGTATGATTACAAGCATGCATCAGCATACCAAGCAACTGTAATTTACTAAGTATCTACTATGTCAGGTGATGAGTAAGTATGTTTGTAGCATTTTCCCACCAATTAGGAAGCTTGGGGAGGTCACAAAAGTTGCCTCTTGCTCAGCTGAACAATACATAACCATATTGGAATTGGCCTTCTTAATTCTAGAATCCATTATATCACCCCGCAAACTTCCATGGGAGATGTTTCAAGTTGATTTTGTTTGGACTCCCAGCATGTAGTACAACATCTAGAGAAGTCTCAAAAGCTTCTTGAATGATAGTGTGAATGAATCAACAAGTTGAACAAACGATTGTACCTGGAGGAGGAAAGAAAGGCCTGGCCCCAGACAGGCAGCAGAAGTGGTTGTGCTCAGCAGCTGTGCCCAAGGCTGGCCAGAGCCACCCAGCTGGACTGGGCCCCAGCAGCCTGGGCCCAGGCTGACACACTTTGGCAAGGGAGGCCAACAGAGCTGTCACATCATTCACCAGCATGCCTATCAAGTGTATTCAGCTCTCTTCAACCCGCACTGGCATTTTAATTACTGTTGGGTAAACTAATTTGTACAAATGAAGGCCGGGCTGCCTAATAGAATATGCAAGCTCTCTGACCTCTGACAGGCACTGACACAAGATACAAAGGGAGCCGAGGAAGGCTTTTTATCTGAGCCTTATTACTCTCTATTACTCCAATTAGTCAGGCTCCAGTGCTCCTAATTGGAGGAAAAATTGCAATTAAATCAATTTTTGATGGGCTGCAAGTGGGCTCCTGAACCGCCCTGCTTGTGAAACACTGATATTATAGCAGCAAAGGTCACAGGCCTCATAGGCACCTGGGCCCCACCCCTGATTTCCCTTGGCCCCCTCCTTAAATACTTCAAGGAAACCCCTGCCCCTCCACTGGCTTGGCCAGTAAGGGTGGAAAGGAGGGAGTCATTAGAACATGTCAGGTCTCATTGCTTTGCTGCCATCTGCTAGCCTCCACCATGACATCATTACAGCGTAAATCCCAAAGCATGAATACAGTGCGAAGGTCACACAAACTCCCTCAGGAGGGAAAGCAGGAGTTATGGTGACAGCATTGCATGGACAGGACCAGTGAGGTGGTCACAGGAGGTCATCACAAATCAAGAAGGGAAAGATGGAGGCAGGCGACAGATGAAAGTGAGGTGCCTGAGCTGCAATCAACAGAGAAGTCTGGTCAACAAAGAGACAGAGAAACAGATCGCTTGGGAGAAGTCAAGACGGGGGTGGGGGTGGGGGTTCTTTTTAGCACACATGCCCACCTACAGCTAGGGAAGCATCCATTGCTGGATGGGCACCATGCCTGTGGTGGAGGCTGGGAGCACACTAGCGAGCCAATCGTCAGAGCAGCATGTCTAGGAGGGAGGAAGAGGGCAGTGTCCAAAAGAAGAAAACACAACTGTGTTCATCGAACTACAGGAAACAGAACGGCATTTGAGCAAAGTTTAAGGCAAGCAATCATACGTTCTGTTTCATACAGAAGCTGGAATAACTACATCAAAAACAGAATGAAGACAGAAAAACTCACAAGTTCATCCAGTTTGGGCTGGCAAGATGGCTGTGCACTCCTGACAAACCAAGTTCCATCCTTGGAACCAACTGAAAACTCTGGATGCAGTGACCCACATCTCTAATCCCAGCATTCCTATGGCGAGGTGGAGACAGGAGAATCACAAGGATGCTCACAGGTCCATCAGTGTGAAATACACAGAACAGAGGAAATCGTGGAGATCCTGCTTAACACAGTGCAGGGAGAACGGACTCCTGAAAGTTGTCTTCTGACCTCTATACACATACACACACACAAATGACATTTGCAACTTACACACAGACACACACAACAATAACAACAACAACAACAACAGCAAGAATTTTTTTAAGAAGAGGTTTAGCCAACTCCATGGATGATTGGTTAATTAGAAAAGGACATGCTTTGCCTTCAATGGGTCAAGACCAAAAACATAAGTTAAACACAGTATTTCAAAGAGTACAGGTAGATGCTTATGTGTGAGAGAAAACAGGGTACAAATGGCATTACTCCAAGGATTTAAAAAGGCAGTGGTAAGAGAGAACACACACACTACAATGCTAAGGAGACTGTGCTTGGTAGTACAGTAATAAGCAATTCTTCTCATGTTTTCTTTATTATTTCAGATATTCTTTTTTCAGGATTTTTTTTTTTTTTTTTTTGGTTTATCAAGACAAGGTTTCTCTGTGTAGCCCTGGCTGTCCTGGAACTCACTCTGTAGACCAGGCTGACCTAGAACTCAGAAATTCTCCTGCCTCTGCCTCCCAAGTGCTGGGATTAAAGGTGTGCACCACCACTGCCCAGCTCAGATATTCTTTAACAAGAGTTGCTTTTAAAAGAGAAAAACACATCTGGGAGTGGTGGTGCTCACCTTTAATCCCAGCACTCGGGAAGCAGAAGCAAGTTGATAACCTGAGTTCAAGGCCAGCCTGGTCTAAGTAGTGAGTTCCAGGACAGCCAGGGCTAAATTGTAAGGCCCTACCTCAGAAACAAACAAAACCTAGATGCTCTTGTCCAAGCCTCATGGCCAAGAACAGTGGACAGTGTCAGCCAACACCCGCCTCCATGCACCTTAGCTGCAGTATCAGGACTGACCAATACCAAAGGCAGGCAAGAAAGCCCTAGAGAGATGGGGGTGATAGTGCACACCTTTAATTCCAGCACTTGGCAGGGAGAGACAGATCTCTGAGTTTGTGGTCAGCCTGGTCTACATAGCAAATCCCAGACACGAAAGGATATATAGCCTCAAAAGCAAAACAAAACACGTCATGTCTAGAGTTGCTCCATCAGCCTCTTCTCTCAACTTGGCCCTGGCTAGCAGGAGGCAAAACTGACTCCTGCTGCCCACTGCTACAGAGGTCTGGAACAACTGTGCCCGTCACGCTCACATTGATACATGCCTCTCTAGCCATGCGAATCAGGGCAGGATAGTGTCTAGAAGGTCAGGGCTATATAAAGTAGCCACCTCATTTCCGGATGATCTTGGATATGTTTAACCTCTTGAAAAGCAATCCTAGGCATGGTTTGACTGTCTCACAAGAGGATCATGTGTTAAAATTTACATTCCATTGTGAGGTATTGGGAGAGTAGAAACTTAACCCAAATATAGTGTTGAGAGGTGGGACCTTTGAAAAAAGATCAGGATAAAGTCATTAGTGTGGAGCCCTCCCTCACGGTGGAATCCTGAAGGCTTCATATGGCAAGACAAAGAGAAGAAAAGAGAAAGAAAAGGAAGAGGTGAGGGAGAAAGGGAGGGAGAGGAGAAACAGGGACATGGCAAAGAGAGAGACAGACATAGAGAAGAACTCGGTTCTGTTCTCTGCTGTGTGTTTCATTCACCACCTCAGAACCCTGCTAGCATGAAGGCCGTCCTCAGACATGAAGGCCTCAGCCATTTCTGGCCCAGAATCTCAATCACAATGAACTCTTTTCCTTATGGAGTGACCACAGCTGAGCTAGTCCTTGATAATAGTGAGAAACAAACAAGAAAACCTGGTTTCTTCATTTGTGAACTAGGAATAAAAGAGATCATAGGCTTGTTGTATGGATTCTCTGGGGTAAGTATCTGGTACGTATAACACAGAAGCACCCACAATGTTCGTTAGGGTTATAACCAATGGGGCATGCTACTAAATACGCATCACAAAAAAAGTATGAAAAACTATGGGATACCTAAGAACATCCTAACAAACCAACAGGAAATAACAAAAACAGAACCCAGAAGAGGTCCAATATGAAACGTTACAGAAGGATATCGAAGAGTTGAATAAGCAGAGAAATGAATCGTGTTCCTGAATAGAAAATGTCAAAATGGCTCTATGGTTAAGAGAGCTTATTGCTCCTCCAGAGGACACAAGTCCCAGTCCAGAACAGCCCATAACTCCAGCCCTAGAGAATCCAGTAGCCAGGTAGTGCTAGTGCACGCCTTTAATCTCAGCACTTGGGAGGCAGAGGCAGGAGGATCTCTGTGAGTTTGAAGTCAGCCTGGTCTACAGAGCTAGTTCCAGGACAGATAAGACTAAACAAAGCAAGACTGAGAGAGAGAGAGAATCCAATGTTCTCTGTTGGCTTCCAAAGGCATCTGCACTCATATGCACAGATACACACACAGACTCACACACACACACACACAGACACACACACACACAGACACACACACACAGACACACACACACAGACACACACACACAGACACACACACACAGATACACACACAGACTCACACACAGACACACACACAGACACACACACACAGACACACAGACACACACACACAGACACACACACAGACACACACACACAGACACGCACAGACACACACACAGACACACACACACAGACACACACACAGACACACACACACTCACAGACACATACAAACACACAATTTTAAAGTAAAAAAAAAATTCTACAAAAAAAAATCAAACCCTGGGAATTATGAGAAAGATGATAAGAAAAGCATTCACTTGGAATTGCCTGAAAGGTGGTTTGCTTATGGGTAAAACATTACACTAAATATGGATCACACTAAATGTGGTTCTGGACATCACATGAACCGCAGGCAACAGTTCAATGCTGCACTGGACAGTCTCTTTCTGTGGCTAGCTTTGGGAGTGGTGGAGGCCTGAGAAAAGATGCCTGTGCAAGTGGGAAGTGAAGGAAGCCCCAAGTGGATGTGTAAAGTGAGGGTAAAGCCCCAAGTGAACGTGTACAGCTAACGATGCCCACAGGGACTGGGAAGTTTTCCTCTATTCCACACAGGAGCTGACAATGCACAGAAGGCATTGAGCACAGCCCCCTCCTCCTCCTCACTGTACACAAACAGTGTATGAGGTTCTGTGTAGCTGCTTAGTTGATGTTACTCCAGCACAGTGAGCACAGCCCGGCTGATTCCAACTTTCCTGTTGTGTGTCTCTGCTTTCTCCATTCCCTGACACCCTAGTCAGGACTGCAGGACAAAACCTGCAGGTTTCCCAGCTTCTCTGACACTGCTCTCCCCTACCTGCTTCCTAACTACATACTCCCTCCAGAGTCACAAGAAGTTTCTTCAGCAGGGCGGCAATGGTACACGCCTTTAATCCCAGCACTTGGGAGGCAGAGGCAGGCGGATTTCTGAGTTCAAGGCAGCCTGGTCTACAGAGTGAGTTCGAGGAAAGCCAGGGATTCACAGAGAAACCCTGTCTCGAAAAACAAAAACAAACAAACAAACAAAAAGTTTCTTCAGAGGATGGAGGGGTGGCTCAATCAGGAAAGCACGTGCATTATAAGCGTAAGGACCTGAGTTCGATCCCTAGCACCTTACAAAAAGGTGGGTGCAGTGATGTGTACTTGTGACAGGAAAACCCAGGGTCTCCCAGGCCAGCCAGCCTAGCCTAGTCAGTGGAGTCCAAGCCGGTCAGACTCTTCCTCAGGGTGACAACAGACTTTGATCTCCCCACAAACATACATGCGTCCCACACTGGAAAACAGGAGGGAGAGGGCTGAAGAGAAAGTCTCTTCAGGGGGTGTGAGCACTCCCTGCACAAGCATGAGACTAGACTAGAGATTAGACTGCAGTTTAGTGATCTCACCTCCCTGAAACCCCTAGCTTCAGGTTCAGCAGGAGACCCTGCCTCAAAGAACAAGACCAGAAGTGAGAGGAGGCACCCCAAACCCTCCCTCCTCTAGCTTCTGCTGTGCACATACACACTTGTGCACATACACCTCACACACATACACAAATAGAAAAGTTAAAAATTTTAAAAAGATCAGGCATGGTGGCTTTAATGTCTTTAATCCTAAAACTCAGAAGGCGGAGACAGGCAGATCTCTGTGAGTTCAAGACTAGCCTGGTCTGCATAGCAAGTTCTAGGCCATCTAGAACTACATAGTGGGATCCTATATCAAAAAATAATAAACCAATAAAATAAAAATTAGAAAAGGAAAGTCTTTCCAGCAGGTGACCTGACTCTTCAGTGTGCCTGTTGAAGGTTAATACCGAAGCCCTCACACTAACACCCCATGTGACACTACTGCTCAAATGGTATGCTACAACTAGTCAGACAGGAGCAAAGAAAAAGATTTCCTTATGCTACAACTAGTCAGACAGGAGCACAGAAAAAGATTTCATTTCCAGTACAAGACATTTTCAGACAGGTGCGATTAGCATCATGGTAGCCATCGGCAAGCCTGAGTATGGGGCTGCTAACATCTCTTGGCCCTGGTGGTCCACTGTCTGCTGATATTTTGAGAACTGATCACAAATGGGCTCTGGTGTTTTCTCAGGTTTTGGATAAACATAAATGGCTGTCATTTAAATGGGGGCATGGGATGAGAGGGCAACAAGAGCCACCAGGGTCAACTGTGGCTTCACAGACAAGCAGAAGGAAAAGCGGAGCTCAGCGGAGAGTTGTAGAGATAGGACAGATCCACTCAAATGAGCTTACCTGAAAATTCCATTCTTTCTAAACACACATCTAAAAAGCCATCCAGGGGCTCTGAACCTTGGTTTAGTATAAATTTGGTAGTAGCACTACCAATGAGTGGCTATGAGGCCAATAGTGAAGAGAAGTGGGGCACGTCAGAGTCCAAGCCCAAGGCCCTATACCCTACCTTCTGTGCCACAAGGCTCAGAGCCTTGGAGTCCCAGGAGATCGGCAGACTTTTATCTGCATTCTCATTATTTGATTAAATACCAACCCAGGCCATCGTTTTCACATGCACATATCAAAGCGTAACAGAAAGTTTCTTGTCAGGAACAAAGAGTAAAGAGTCCATCTACACTATCCACTGAATGGTCGTATGGCTTCCTTACCTGTGGCTTTTCAAAAAAAAAAAAAAAAAAACAAACTATTGCAGGGCTTCAGTAAGACAGGCCCTAAGGACGAGCAGTCAGAGAGGCCCCCAGTACACCTTGGCAAAGGGGGCGACTTGTGGATTCACAACCATCCCCACTGCCTTCCCATCACGACAGAGTAAGCTGGAACTGACCCAGAATCTTCCTCCCTGCTGGCTAGCTCTCATGGTGCCAAAAGGACACTGGAGGAAGGCATCAATGGACTCACCTAGCAACAGACAAGACATGCCACAGGTATGGTAGGGGCATGACTACTGTGGAGTGACCAGCTGCCCTCTGGTTGGATCTAAGATCTGCTTCACAAGTGGGGACTCATTCCTAGCACTGTAAGCCCTGGAAAAGCCCTTGGCTCGGGAGGTCATGGGCCCTAGAAGGGTCCCATTCTTGTTGTTTGGCTAACTAGACATATTGTCAAACTACTCTCCAAATATTTGTGTTTATACTCACAGGTTAGTGCTACTCTCAGCCGTGGGCAGAGAAGATCCTTTCTGCAGCAGGCAGTGGTTAAGAGCGGAGAGTAAGTGACCAAGTGACTGTTGAGTGTTCAGCCCTTAGTGAGACCCCACCCACACCCCCACCATAAGGCATAAGGAACGCTAAAGAAGAGGGGCAACTGAATCTAAGAGCCAGAAGATTGAGAGAAACCTGTCAAGTGCTGTCCTTTGGATGACACAGCAATTGCACTCATGACTAAGCAGCTGCAGTTCATGACCAAACCAGTTAGTAATTCTGTCATGGACAAGAGAGGGGCCCTGAGGTGTCGCTCTTAGCTGAGAACTCCTGGCAGTTGACAGCTGTGGGGAAGGGGAGTCATCTTTCTTTGAAAAGTGTGACCACAGGTAGGTTGCCCATGCACATCTAGACTTTGGTGATAAAAAGAGCCACTAAGGAGATACATGCTGGGGCAGGAGGAGATGGCTCAGTGGTTAAGAGCACTGATTGCTTTTCTAGAGGTCCTGAGTTCAAATCCCAGCAACCACATGGTAGCTCACAACCATCTGTAATGAGATCTGATGCCCTCTTCTGGTGTGTCTGAAGGCAGCTACAATGTACTTACATATAACGATAAATTTTTGGGCCAGAGCGAGTGAGGTCTGGAGCGAGCTGAGGTCCTGAGTTCAATTCCTAGCAACCACATAATGGCTCACAACCATCTATCTGTACAGCTACAGTGTACTCATAGACATAAAATAAGTAAATAAATCTTTAAAAACTAAAAAAAGGAGATGCATGCCTTTAATCTCAGCATTATGGAAGCAGAGGCATGTGAGTTTCTGTGAGCTCAAAGCCAGCTTGGTCTACATAGCGACTTCTAGGCCAGCCAGGGCTACAGGTTGAGAAAACTATCTCTAGAAAGGAAAATACGAAGGAAGGAGGGACACATGGGGGCTCTAGACAGAATAGGACAAGGGGGTTAAGTATGTGTTTGACCAAGGTATAGTGTACATCACTGTAAGAGAATAAATTTAGCTGGGCAGCGATGGTACACGCCTTTAATCCTAGCACTTGGGAGGCAGAGACAGGTGGATTTCTGAGTTCAAGGCCAGCCTGTTCTACAGAGTGAGTTCCAGGACAGCCAGGGCTACACAGCGAAACCCTGTCTCAAGGGAAAAAAAAAAGAGAGAGAGAGAGAATAAATTTAGACTTTTTAAAAGATGGAGAAGGGGAAGTGAAGCCCCATTCTCTCTCTCTCTCTCTCTCTCTCTCTCTCTCTCTCTCTTCTCTCTCTCTTCTCTCTCTCTCTCTCTCTGTCTGTCTGTCTCTCGTGTGCGTGTGTGTGTGTGTGTGTGTGTGTGTCTGGCTACATTAGCCTGGAACAACTTACTATGTAGATTAGGCTTGTCTCAAAAGCCCTAGACTTTTTAACTTGGAGTGATCATTGTTGAACCTTGTGGATGGCTCTATGCTGCCTGTATTTTATGTTAATCCTGCTCTCCCCGAGAGGCTGTCTGGACTGAGGAATGAGTCCCGGACTCAGGTGGCTTCTTGTGAACCAATCCCCTAATGAATAATGGAGCCAATCACTGGGTGAGTGGGACTTCCTTGTAGGATGGAGGAAGAAAGGAAGCAGGAGAGAGTTTGGTCCTTTAGAAACAGGGACAGCAGAGGGCTAAGATGGAGCTGCTAGAGTTTCTCAGTATCATGGGGGATTTGCAAGGATTCGCCACCAGAGGAATCAGATTTTAATAAGGCTTACAAGATTAGGTTTTAGTTGTTGTAACCAGAGATTGAGTTACCATTGTTTCTGAACTAAGTTTGTGTTGCGTTTTCCTTTATGGAGGCAGTTCATCTGGGTTCAAGAGAGAAAGGTATGGTGGCAAAGAATGAGTTTGCCTGAGGTACACCACAAAGGCCATGGAGGATTTGAAGCATGGGGCTGGCACGGTAGTGACCCGCCAGTGGGAACTTAGGGAGCTGAGATGGAAATGTTTCGGGAGTTCCAAGCCAGAAAGTCTCCACGAGATAAAAACAGGTTGACCATTGCCCTCCAGTACATGGCTGGCCAGCCTGCCAGGATAGAGTTGCCAGCACTAGGCAGGAACGTGCCAGCTCATTTTTTAATATTTCCCAAAACACAACCCCTTCCCCCATTGCCCTTAAGGATTATATATATTTTGGCATGTATCATAGAGGTTGATAGGACTGAAAAGCCTACCATGCATCATAAATTATATCCAGCAAAGCTTTAGAAATAAGATTCATGAAAACACACACACACACACACACACACACACACACACACACACACACAAAAGAAAGCCTTTTCCTTAAAAAAAAAAAAAGAAAAAGAAAAAAGAAAATTCCGCTTGTAAAGGAATGCTCCATTTATAGGGAAATGCTCATTGGTAGACAAGTGCATATTTGCTGAGGTATTCATTTTTAGGACTGCTCATTTGTAGAAGAGTGCTTATTGTTGGGGTCCTGTTCTTTGCAGGAAAAGTACATGTTTGTCAAATGCAAATCTTGGTGTGCAAATCCAGCCAAGATGTACATGTCTGTGCTGAGCCTTTCCACTGTCCAAATCAATTGTCATTTCTACTCCAGAAAGTAGGAGAAAATCATGAGGCTGAAGACAGGACAAGAGCTCCCTTGGATCAGACTCCATTACATGAATTTTCAGGAAAGTAAAATTCCAAGGAACTTCCTTGTTTCCAGACCCCCATATCTTGATCTAGAACTATGTTCCTCCCCAGGACTCCGCTCCTTCATGCGGAGCACTAAGGAGGGAGAAGGAGGCCCTCCTCTGCCTCTTCTGGAAGATCAAGTGTTTTCCTTGGCATCTAGTTCCAAGTCCTACAGCCTTCCAGTTATCTTCTTTTGGCCTCTAAGGAGGAGGCCTGGCCAGGCTAGGCCTGTGCCATGCCAGGACTTGATTCTAGTCTCTGCCCCAGCCCTAAGTTGTACTAGACCACCCCTCTCTCTACCTCCCCCGCTCTTCCCCTTTCTTTCTTTCATTAAATAGTCATGTCTTTACAGCCAAATTCCCTGTGCATGTCACATTAGGAAGACATTTTCCTCAGGTTTTTCTGAGGACCCCATCAAAGGCATAGAAGAGAAGAAATCC
Organism: Montemys delectorum; assembly: GCA_019843815.1. Lineage (NCBI taxonomy): Eukaryota > Metazoa > Chordata > Mammalia > Rodentia > Muridae > Montemys > Montemys delectorum. The sequence continues at coordinate 11,820 of JADRCD010172291.1, forward strand.
TATTCACTACTAAACTAGTAATGAAGAGAAGATGGGGGTTTAAGGAATGTGATTTGTTCCTTCCAACCTTGGTTTGAGAGCTGGGAGTCAAAGTCTGAACTCAGGCAGCCTTCTCATAGATACACTGCAAAAAGATGTCCTAGGTTAATTTGATCCTTACATAAACAACTAGCACACAGCTATTGTTCTGTCACCTTGAGTTCTCTCTTCAAAAGTGTGAGTCCTGAGTGACCTGCCATGATTTGATATGACACTTCCCCCTGCCTAGTTAGATGATTAAGGGTAGTGAACTGGGCCCAGCTCTATGGGCCAGCTTCTGTCATTCTTTGCGACATAAGCAATGAGTTGCCAGACTGAAGAGTTCTTGGGAGCCTCATGGAATAAGCTAGTCAGCTTGGAAAAAGGAAGGAATCAAGATCCAAGAAGAAGCAAAGAAAGGCACCCAGAAGGGCCTCGTGGCAGGCAGCAGCACTGTGGCCTCCAGGTTCAGCCACTTCTGAAGTCTGCTGCCTTGGAGCACATCTTAAATAAAGCTCATGTTAATGTGAGTTTGATTTGAATTCACCATTTACAACCAATTTGTCCTAACTAACATAGAACCTCTGCTCAGTGGCTGTTGGATATTCAACAGACTGAATGTCCCAGCTAGAAATGAGCAATGCACTTAGACAGGCATCTTACTGGGCACACCACAAGTGCCCGAGAACAGACATGTCTGCTATGAAGTCAGTAGTTAGCAGTCTGCAACAAGAGCACATGCAACCATCAACACAGGGCGGCCTGCAACTTCAGGAAAAAAAGAAGAGGCTCCCCCCACCCCATCCCCCCAAGCCCAGAAGAGCACACAGAAACAGGCCTACCTCCCACTCCAAAGTCTGCACAAGAGTAGCTACTGGGGACGTAGCAGCTGAGGATGGAAGTAGCGTCCAAAGAGCAGAGCCCTGGGCAGAGTCCACTTCCCTCAACCCCTTCTCATGCACTAGGACTGAATGGTTCTGAAGTTTGCTCTCCCCTCAGGTCCTCTCCACAGAACCAGGTCATTCCCACACAGTCTTCTGACTTGAATGGAAACCACACGTGAGACTATTGGGATGGCCAAGGCTAGTTTTATTCATTTCTGAGTGTTTCAATTTTTTTAATTAAAAGTTTAAAAACACATAGGGGCTGAAGAGATGGCTCTGCTCTTCCAGAGGACCTGGGTTTAATTCCCAGCACCCATATGGTGGCTCATAGCTGTCTGTAACTCCAGTTCCAGGAGATCTAATGCCCTCACACATAGTTACATATCTGAAACCAAATGACTACAATCTTTTTTGTGACACTTCCCCCAGCAATTGATTCCCTTGATCCAACTTATTTTTTCCTCTTCTCCTTGACTCAGATACAAAATGAAGGGGAAAAGTAAGTATACACGAACAAACTCAAATATCTTCATTCCTATTCTCTCTCTCTCTCTCTCTCTCTCTCTCTCTCTCTCTCTCTCTCACGCACACACACACACACACACACACACACACACACACACACACTGCAACTCATACCTATAATTCCAGTATTTGAGAGGCTGAGGCAAGAGGATTGTCATAGGAATGAGGTCTACTTTGAGCAATATAGTGAATTCCAGGGCAGCCTGAAGTACACATAGCAATCTTGTCTCAACAAGTAGTGGAGCAGGAAGGTAGAAGAGATGGCTCAGTGGTTAAGAGTGCACACCGCTCTTCCAGAGGACCTGAGTTCAGTTACCAGCATCCATGTCCGGTGGCTCACAACTACCTATTACTCTAACTCTAAGAGAATGAAATACCCGAGGCCTCTGCAGGTAGCTGCATGCATGTGCACATAGATGCATATACACATAATTAAAAATACTAAATATTTTTAAACACACATACATGCATACATATACAAACCTAGATAAAGCTGTATTCTCAAGTATATTCTTTCTATATTCCTGCTCAGTACTTTGTCTAGAGCCTTTCTCGTACACACCCAGCCTGCAGGAAGGAATTTCTACCAACTATCTCCCCTTGGCAAGCAAGTAACTTGGAATATTTGATTTCTTGGAAGAGCCTTCCTTCCCTACATTTAATTTGACTTCTTTGGAACATTGAAACGAAGACCAAATACATCATGAGCCACAGGGACTCGCTGGGGACAAGAGCAGGGACTGACTCAATGCCACCATTAGTACCATCAACCCCCAGTAAAAAGTAGTAAGTTCTAGGGCCAGGTCAGGAGTGAGGCCTTCCTCGCCTGTGGTCTGAGATGCAGACATCCATATTCACTAACTTAGTCTCCTGACTCACAAGTCAACCTCCCTGCAGGGGGTGGGGGCGGCAGACTCTGCAAACCAGTCTCCTGTACAGACAGGCATTGTGCTAGCCAGCCAGGTACCAAACCTCTAGTTTCTTACCTGCTCAGTCCCCTCTCCCCTCATTTCTCCCCAAGTCACACAGGAACGATGCCTGCCGCAGACTCGCATGTCTACCCTTCAATCCCACTGAACTGTCCCAGCCCAAAGCCACTAGGTGGTTGCTGGCATTCAGCCCTCTACTGCCAACTGTCTGAGGTGGACAGCAATTCCCAGATGGCTCAATTCCCAGGTGCTAGTTGGCTCCGAAGGAGAGAACACAGGGGCTTGGTCAGAGCCTTGGAAAGCACTACACAGCTAGTTGAGTTGTCCTGGCCTACCACCCTTCACTGAAAAGACACAGATAAGCACATACTTAAACACACACACACACACACACACACACACACACACACACACACACCCTGTTTATTCCCCTTGGTAAGAGGTGCCCTGGCTGTTGCATACACACATGCATACTTGGTATTCACTGGTGTCTGTGGACCTATGCATGGTCCCCCACATGAGCAAACTCCACCCACACCCTGTAGACACAT
>JADRCD010172293.1:9828-23242 GCA_019843815.1 Montemys delectorum
TGTTTTGTTTTGTTTTTGAGACAGGGTTTCTCTGTATAGCTCTGGCTTTCCTGGCACTCACTCTGTAGACCAGGCTGGCCTCGAACTCAGAAAATCTGCCTGCCTCTGCCTCCCAAGTGCGGGGATTAAAGGTGTACACCACCACTGCCCGGCTGAAAAGAACTCTTGATAGGAATACTAAAGTATACTTCATAGCTGATGCCTTCTGGAGGAGGAGGGAGTGAGAAAGACTCAATTTTCTATAAGGGGTTGGATACTGGTATTTCAACACACTCTAGGGAATATATGGGCAACACAATTTGGACTTGGTGTTGTTTTTAACTTCTTCTTCCTCCTCCCCCTCCTCCTCCTCCTCCCCCTCCTCCTCCTCCTCCCCCTCCTCCTCCTCCTCCTCCTCCTTCTTCTTCTTCTTCTCCTTCTTCTCCTTCTTCTCCTTCTTCTCCTTCTCCTCCTCCTCCTCTTTCTCCTCCTCCTCCTCCTCCTCCTCCTCTTCCTCCTCTTCCTCCTCCTCCTCCTCTTCCTCCTCTTTCTTCTCCTTCTCCCTCTTCCTTCTCTCCCTCTTCTCCTCTTCCTACCCCTCCTCCTCTCCTCTTCTTTTGTTTTGAGGCAAGTTAAAAGGGTGGAGGTGGACCTAGGAAGACTGGGATATATCTGATGTAAAATTTCCAAATATTCAATAAAAATGTTATGTTATATAAAGAAGGAAAGAAAGGAAAGAAGGAAGGAAGCAAAAAATGAAAAAGCAAGAAACGAAGGAAGAAAGGAAAAAAGGAAAAATGGCTTCTCTAACAAAAAGAGCCTCCAAGAATTCAGTGGTTTGGATGAGACTGAAGTTCTTTCTCTCACATGTTAGTCTGAGCAAGAGTTCAACATCAATATTGAGCTCTATATCATTTGACCTTATCCCTTTACAATGTTCCCTCTAATAGTCCTTATTAAAAGGGTGTGGTGTTCACATGCTTGAGATGGATTGCATGGGAGTAGGGAGTTTATTAGAAAAGTTATTAATGCCATGAACAGACAGAAAAATGACAGCATAGCCTGAGTTCTGGAGAGTTCAGAAAGATTCAGAATCTAAGAAAGGATTCAGTCTATGTGGAAGAATGGAGAGTCTTGTCATAAAGCTTTCTGAGGATGTGGGGAGGTTTCAAGGCAAGAGCCTGCAGCCTCTCAGATTCCCAGGCAGAAGGCAGGAAGTGGTGGCTGTAAAACAAAATACCCCCTGTCCTGGGTAGATGTTTTGTTTTGTTTTGTTTTGTTTTTAACAGAAGCTAGAGTCACCTGGGAAAAGGCAACCTCAATTGAAGAGTTGCCTCTATTAAATTGGCCTGTAGTCAGGCCTACAAGGCATTTATTAGATTGATAATTGATATTTAAGGGCCCAGAACAGTGTGAACAGTGGCAGTGTGGACTGGGCAAGTGGTCCTGAGCAAACCATGGAGAATAAGCCAGCAAGCAGTATTCCTTCCTAGTGTCCTACCCTGATATCCCCTCAGTGATGGAAGGTGACCTATAAGCCATTCCTTCCCAATTTGCTTTTGGTTGTGCTCTTTGGCACAGCAATGGCAAGCCAACTAGCACACAACTGTATTAAGATTTGATACCTTGACCTTTCAAGAAACTTGTCCATCATTATCTGGGTGCTGTGTTTACTGACTCACTGTTGTTTAGAACATTGCCAGTTTTCCTTTTCATATCTGTTGAAACTGTTGACATAGCTCCACCCTGACTGGGAAAATGGGTCTTGATCCTTTTCTTCCCCCTTGTTTGTTCTGGCTACATTTTACCAATCTTGTAAGGCAAGCCAGCTTTGGTTTCATTGACTTTTTTTATTCTCATTTTCAGATTTGTTGTTGTTGTTGTTTATTTTTGTTTTGTTTTTTTGAGACAAGGTTTCTCTGTGTAGCCCTGGCTGTCCTGGAACTCACTCTGTAGACCAGGCTGGCCTCGAACTCAGAAATCTGCCTGCCTCTGCCTCCCAAGTGCTGGGATTAAAGGCGTGTGTCTCCACTGCCCAGCGTTCAGATATTTTTGTTGTGGTAGTTAGTGTTTCCTCCAAAGATATTTATGAGGTCTATTTCCAGCACACTCCTTAATTTTTGTGCTCTTCTCTCAGATCCAAATACTAGAGTAAAGGTCACTTATTGGACCACTGTCCCCTCTCTAATTCAATGATTTGTTGCCATACATTTCCTGATAAATGATATCTCTTTCTCACTTACTTTTGTTCTGTGTTTTTTGCTTCAGTTCATTTAAAAATATTTTTCTCTACTGACACAATCATTTCCCCCATTACATATAAATAGATAGTACCCAAATCTGAAAAATAAATAGTTCTGAGAAGGTGATTCGATAATTGTTTTAGACAAAGAACACTCTTTACATGATTGGAATCTTAAACTGAGAGTTACTTTAGGATTCCAGCTATACCTGCAATTGGTCCATATTTTACTGGAAAACTAAAAGAATGTATATTCTGGATTTTGAGTTGACTATCCCATAATTGTTATTCTAAGAAGTATTTTATAGTTGTTGATGGTATATACAGTAGATTGATTCTACCAATCATTAAGATATTAGAGTTGAAATTCCCAAATAGAATTGTGGATACCCTAAGCAAGAAACAATGCTGAACATGGAGAGAAAAATAAAATGTTGCCCTGTAGTGATAATCTTCTCATCAACAAAATACTACAGTTGTAGTCTATATGTAGTCTACTATCATTGCCATTTTCATTATGTTTAGTTATGTCCCTTGTATCCATAATCTCTCCAAGACTTTTATCATGAAGGGATTGTCAGTGTGTTTTTCTCCAACTGGGATAACTCATCCAGCCATAATAGGGAGGTGCATAATCTTATTGCAACTGATAGGCTATTTTGGCTGATAACCCTGGGATGCCTGCCCTTTTCTGAAGGGAATGGAGGAGTGAATGGGGGAAAGGACGTGAGGAGGAATTGAAAGGGGCAGCAGAGGGAGGGAGGGGATACTGTGAGCAAGATGTACTAGATGAGAATAAACTAATTCTAAAAAAGAACAGAGAGAGAGAAAGAGGAGGAGGAAGCGAAGGAAAGGAAATAAAGGAAGCAAGCTGAGCAATACAGGATAAACAGGTCAATAAGCAGCATTCCACCTTAGTCTTTGCTTCAGGTCCTACTTCCTGAGGAATGCCATGAATTCCTTCCTTGGCCTTGTCACTTGATGAGCAGTAACTTGAATATCAAATGAAGTTTCTCTCCCCAATAGAAGATTCTCTATGGTCACAGTAGGACCTTAGCTTGTGATAGCCACCTCTGTGAGCATTGATGGAGCTGTAAGTCCAATGTGCTCATGATCAGGGTCTTGTGTAGGAATGCACTATGCTCACAATCATATCCTATCCCCAGGAATGGTTCTGTCCAGAGGAGGATGTTCAAGAGCCCTTCACAATTAGTTGATTGTATAGTTTAAGCCTGCATGTGAGACAGGGACATCCATGTGTTTTAATGAAGAGCAATACAAATAGAGAGTAAAATTATCAGCACTTGGGAGGCAGAGGCCAGCGGATTTCTGAGTTCGAGGCTAACTTGGTCTACAGAGTGAGTTCCAGGAGAGCCAGGGCTAAACAGAGAAACCCTGTCTCGAAAAAACCAAAAAAAAAAAAAAAAAAGAAAGAAAGAAAGAAAGAAAGAAAGAAAGAGTAAAATTATTTATTTGTTTGTTTGTTTTTGAGACAGGATTTCTCTGTATAGCCCTGGCTGTCCTGGAACTCACTCTGTAGACCTGGCTGGCCTCGAACTTAGAAATCTGCCTACCTCTACCTCTCAAGTGCTGGGATTAAAGGCGTGCGCCACCACTGCCTGGCCAAGTAAAATTATTTTAATGTTCCCAGATACAGTGATAAAGGAAGTAAAATGACTGGCTTGTCTACTCTCACAGAGGTTACAACTGAATAGTTAACAGCTCTCAGCTCAATCAGTTCTCTAGGCAAGAAGTTTTGCTTCAGCCATGTTCAGAATGTTCACACCACCTCTTATCTGTGTGTCAGGAAGTAAAATCATTTGCCATTCTCTAAAACAGTCTTCATAAAACAATAGGTCTTCACTGACCAGTCAGTTTGAGAACTGTGCACAGAGCACTCCTAGCAGCCAAAGAGTAGGAATTCAAGTGGGGAAGAGAACGTGATAAATGACTTCATGTCATTTTGATGCTAACAGGCCTTAAACTATAATTTCCTTGATCATACTTCATGAGATAACAGGACATCCTGATGGTAAACCAAGAACTGAGGTCAGTGACTCAGTAGCACACCAGAGATGGGCATTCATGTTCATAAACTGACCATTTATTTATAACATGGGGAAGCCACTGCTGATCCCGTCCTGATTGTCCCATGTAGAAATGCAGAACTGTCTTTCAGATGTCACAAGACCTCTGCCTCCATTGTCCAGGTCATGCTATCTCCTATATTCTGAATAATCTGAACACCGTTTTGATTCTAATGCATCAAACAGTATCTAAAGCCATGTGTTCTGGGACCCCATATATGAACCTCCCACCTTTGATTTTGATTTGTCTGCATCCAGAAGTAACCTTCTACTATTTACTGCCAACAATGGCAAAGTCGGGTCTTCAGGTCATAGACACAGCGCATCCAGCAAAGAGGGCAGGGAACTGTAGCAAAGAAGACTGTCTTGAGCTGCCTTTTGGCCATGAGTATATCCACGAGCTCAGGACACAGTTGGGAAAATCTCCCCACTACAACATCACCTGTGTCATCATAGCACTCTAGAAGGGCAGGATACAGCTCTACAGTCAACTTCCTGAGATTGGCCATGCATTGTAGAAAGTTCTTCAGTATAGGACTGGAAAAGTTGTCAAAGAAATTGATCCTAGAGAGCTGGGAGCACTGGCTCAGGGCAGGCAGCAGTACACTGAGCTGAGAGTCCTTCATCCTACAGTGCTCCAACTCTAGGGTCTGCAGAGAGTCTGCTATTTTCTCTAGGAGAACTTGGAGATGTGTGGCTCTTGACATGGATAACTCTACACCTTTGATGTGGAGGTGTTTCAGTTGACAAAACCAGATACTCTGTGACATGTATTTCAAGTCTGACTCTGAGAGGGGGCAGAGAGTGATAGACAAAGACTCCAAAATGGCAGTCAGGTATCTAGAGAATGAACGAGAAATTAGGTCTGGTTCATGGTGCTGGAGGACACTAGTAAGACTGACTCTGACACAGAGGAGATGACATATACAAAATCAATCTATGCTTATGCTGAAGGTTGGCACTTGGGGTTCAGCATGTTGGTGTCTGCTCATAGCATTGTGTACTGAGGCATATTACTAACTGGTGGGGTGGTCCCAGACCACAGATCTGCAACTCCCCATCCTCACTCTGTCAGAGAAAATAGAGCTTACCCCGTCATGCCAGGACAGGATAAAAGACCAACATAGAAAGATTCCTACAACATCTTGGCCTCTGTCCTGCAGAATTCATCCATGCCCCTACTAATCTATCTCTGATTTCCCCCTTCTGTGAGGGGGAAAAAGGTGAAGTTTCATAATGTAAAAACAGGAAACAACACGGAGTCAACTTGGATTCCACTTGTCTAATGCCAGCTCCAACATAGCACCTGACACCAGCCAGAGAAGGACTCTGCATGACCTGTATCTAGAGACAGGCCCTGCTTCCCTTCACTCAGCTGCTCTTGAACCCTATCTCTTCCTTATCTAGTGTCTGCAGGAAAGCCACGGAAAGGCTCATTCTACTACGCCTACTTGTACTCTGAGCTGTCCACCGACTGTCATTTAGATCAGCTTTCTTTTTTTGTTGTTGTTTTTTTTTGTTTTGTTTTGTTTTGTTGTTGTTTTTTTGGTTTTTTTTTTGAGACAGGGTTTCTCTGTGTAGCTGGCTGTCCTGGAACTAACTCTGTAGAACAGGCTGGCCTCAAACTCAAGAAATCTGCCTGCCTCTTCCTCTCAAGTGCTGGGATTAAAGGTATGTGCCACCACCACATGGCCTAGATCAGCTTTCAACTTGAATAGTATTTCCACAAATCCCCATGACAATGACATCTTTAGCCTCTGTCTCCATTGACCCCATACTTCCTGCCCTCACATGTGCCTTACCACTAACCCTTTGATTGCCCTTCCAGCCTTATGGGGCTTGCTTACCTCGGATGAACATTCTGTGTCAGCAGTATATCTATGCCATCCAGCACAGCTTGCAAGATCTCCACATTGGGGATTTTCATCAGTGCCCCCACAGGGAGGCAGGGAAAGGGCCAGGCTGCCACCATTGCCTTCAATATCTCTGTGTGTCTGCCATCGAAAGCCTCTATGAAGAGTGGTGGGAAGAGCATAGTGGGCAGGCACATCAGATCAGAGAAGTCTATGGCATCATTCCTCAGAAGCCCATCCAGTGCCAGCTGCTGGAGTGTAGGAGGGTTGTAGATGCTCATCTTGATAGATATTCAGTCAGAAGGAACCTGGTAAAGTATTTAGAAGACATAATTTCTGGCTAAGCTTTGAGAATTCCTATTTCTCATACATTGTAGGAACTAGATGGCCAGAGCCCATGCTCTGGCAATAAAGGACAACTCAGTCTGCACAGTTATCCAATCTTGTGGTCTCCAAGCCAAAATTTCATCACTCTCAGCATGTGGATTCTCATGTAAGCACCCACAGAGGAAATAATTAACCACTGTGCCATGGGATACCAACCCCTGCTCCTCTTAATCTCATGCCTAGTCAGAAGGGTTATTCAGGAGCATACAGTCTGGCCAGAGTCTTGTTTCAGGAAAAAGACATAGAACAACTTTGCAGGCCCTTAAGAAAATATAGTGCTGATGTCACAGAGCCAACCAGCCTTATTGACTTTTCAACAGATTGATATTTTTCTGTATTAGTCAGGGTTCTCTAGAGCCACAGATTTTATGGGTAGTCTATATAGTAAGGGAATTCATTGATGACTTACAGTCTGTAGTCCAACTCCCCCCAATAGTCAGCAGCAGCTATGAATGGAAGTCCAAGGATCTAGCAGTTGCTCAGTCCCACAAGGCAAGTAGGCAAAGAAGAGAGAGTAAATCTTCCTTCTTCCAATGTCCTTACGTAGGTGTCCAGCAGAAGGTGTGGCTCAGATTAAAGGTGTGTGCCACCATGCCTTTAACCCAGATGACCTGGAACTGAGTACTCCCTGCCTTAACCTTCTCGAATTTATAGCCACTAGGCCTCAAGTTCTCCATGGCAGGATCTAGGTCAGAAACTTGTATCTCTCAGCCTCCAGATTAGGATCACAGGTGAGCCTTCCAATTCTGGATTGTAGTTCATTCCAGATATAGTCAAGTTGACAACCAGGAATAGTCACTCCACCTTCCAATCCTGAATGGGTCTCACTTTGTAGTCCAGGCTTGTGCCTACTTACCATGCTCCTGCCTGTGATTAGGAGTGTTGGGTTCTTTTTTTTTTCTTTCCACTATCCTTGCCTAGTGCACCATGTTGTTAGAACTCTGCAGAAATGCCACACATGCCAGTGGGAATATATAATTGCAGCTCTTTGGAGGAAGAGTTGGGAGGATTTCGGAAAAGGGCAGGCCTCCCAGGGAAATCAACCAAACAGGGCCTATCAATTAGATACTTTCCCTCATATGAGGTTGGACAAGGCAACCTAGAAGGAGGACAAGGATCCCAAACGAAGGCAAAGCATCAGGAATAGCCCCTGCTTTGTCTGTTAGGAGTCCTACAAAAACACCAAGTCATACAACTATAACATGTATACAGAAGGCCTAAGTTAGACGCGTGCAAGCTCCCTGAGTGTTCAGTCTAATCGAGGTCCTTTAAGTCCAGATTGTGGATTCTGTGGATTTTCTTGTGGTGTTCTTGACCACCCTGGCTCCTACAATCCTTTATTGTAGAGGAGCCTCTTCAGCATGATTTCCCAAGCACTGCCTAATGTTTGGCTGTGGGGGTCTCTGCATCTGTTTCTATCACTTGCTGGATGAAGCCTCTCAAAAGACAATTGGGCTAGGCACCAATATATGAGTATAGATGAATATCATTACGCCTCATTTCACTGAATTTTTGACTAGTTGTGTTTGATTCTGTCCTAAATCTCTGGGCAACCTTTACCTCCAACATACCATGAAAGTACAAGTGGATCAAAGACCTTAAAAAAAAAAAAAAAAAAAAAAAAAAACAGATACAGTGAATCTGTCACAAGACAAACCGGGGCCGGGCAGTGGTGGCGCACACCTTTAATCCTAGCGCTTGGGAGGCAGAGGCAGGCGGATTTCTGAGTTCGAGGTCAGCCTGGTCTACAGATTGAGTTCCAGGACAGCCAGGGCTATACAGAGAAACCCTGTCTCGAGAAAACAAAAAACAAAAAACAAAACAAAACAAAAGAAGACAAACTAGGGAATAGTCTTGAAGAACACATTGACACAGTTCTTTATCCCTTGCTGAGCCCTTGTGAATTTTCCCTCATAGACTTTGGGATGTCAACTGGTATTGTCTTTGTGCAGAACTTTGTCCCTGTTGTTACAGTCGGGTGCAGCTTTTTGTCATATTTAGAAGATACTACATTGTATTGGAAACTGTGGTCCTCTGACTCTTAAAATCTTTTTGTCCCCTCTTCCCTTATATTCACTCAGCTTTAAGTTTAGGAGTTGGGTTCTAGATGTATTAATTGGGGATGGGTACCCCATACTTTCTTATTCTACTTTTTTGACCATTGTGGATTCCTGTAATGAAATTCCCCTGCTTCAAACAAAGAAACAAAGAAACAGAAAATTTTGTTGATAAGGGTAAGAGCTACACTTGCCTGTGGATACAAGGATGGGAACTTTGAATGCACTTAGAACTTATACTGGCTTAGAAATGAGGCAGTAGATTCTCCTCTAGGGTCCATAATCTCACCAGCCACAGGTAGTTGACTGTTTCGAGTCCCAGGTTTAAATTCCATCCTATTGAGAAGAACGGAAGTCCCATTAGGTAGCTGTTGGTCACTCCTGACAAATGAGTGTCGCTTTTGCTCCTGAGGGTGTATCTTGCTATGTCTTGGGCTATTGGGGTTCATAGGCTTCACAATAGGGGTTCACTGAGATTGAACCAACAGTAAGGGAGCTTTCTCCCTAGCAATGAGCATAGCACGTTTGTACATACAACTTCCAGGTCAGTCCTGCTGGATTCCTCCCAGTCCTCTATCCAACGTGTGTTGTGTCTTCACAAATACAACAGCAATAGCCTTTGTGGTTTAGAATGGTCTCTTGGAGGGGCTGGAGAGATGGCTCAGCAGTTAAGAGCATTGACTGCTCTTCTAAAGGTCCTGAGTTCAAATCCCAGCAACCACATGGTGGCTCACAACCATCTGTAATGGCATCCGATGTCCTCTTCTGGTGTGTCTGATGACAGCAACAGTGTGCTCATATAAATAAATAAACCTTTCAAAAAAAAAAAAAAGAATGGTCTCTTGGACCACACTGACACTGTATACTTTACATGAACATAGGCAAACACTCATACATGTAAAATAAAACTAAATGAATCTGTAGAAACGTCGGCAAATAGAGATGGTTTAACTTTTTCGATTTGGTTCCCTTTAATTTCCTTCTTTTGCCTTATTGATCCAGCTAGTGTTGTGTCAGGAAGCATTTAACCACAATAGACCACCAAGGAGCCTTTTCCAATGTAATCACATTAGAGTCTCTTTATTACAAGTTTGGGCTTAGGCTGTTTTCTAATCCAACCCTGACACAGGAAGCAGGACAGGAAGGGAAGGCAGAGCAGCTCTGAACCCTCCGCAGGGCAAGGCTTTATAGGAAAATAGGAGCAAGTAAAGGGGTAAGGGAGGAGGTGTCCAGTCTGGCAAGCATCTCATAGAATGACTATAATCCAACAGGTAGGCTCTCTGAAGCAAGACTGATTACAATTCTAAATGGTCTGGAAGTACATTTGAAACAACCAGACTGATCTTTGATTAACTTGTGCTAGAAAGTAGCTAGGAAGTAACTCTGGCCAAGGATAAGTCTTAGGGTTTGTCCTGTTAAGTGGGTATAATTTGGGTTCTGCATCAGGTCAGGTTCTCAGGCTTTTTCCCCCCTCTTTTTAAGATGGAAACCAGTACCAAGATGAGGTATAGGCTTGGCCTCTCTCTAGAACATCAAGCAAAATATTGAAAAGTGGGAGTAGTGGACATCTCTGCCTCATCTGTGACTTCACTGGAATTGCTTCAAGTTTCTCCCCATTTAAGATGGTGTTGGCTGTAGATTTCTCATATACAATTTTTTTTTAAAGATTTTTTATTGTACACTGTAGCTGTCTTCAGACATATCAGAAGAGGGCATCAGATCCCATTACAGATGGTTTTGAGCCAACATGTGGTTGCTGGAAATTGAACTCAGGACCTTGGGAAGAGCAGTTAGTGCTCTTAACTTCTGAGCCATCTCTCCAGGCCTCATATATAGTTCTTATTGTGTTGAAGTATGTTCCCACTTCCCTAATTTTGGGGGCTTTTATTGTGAAGGCGTGTTGGGTTTGTCAAAAGTTTATTTCTGCTTCTATTGATATGATAATGTGACTTTTGTCTTTAAACTCATTTATCTGTTTTTTTTTTTTTTTTTACAGTTATTGGCACATATATATTGAATCATTTCTGCATTTCAGGGATAAAGCCAACTTGTTCATGGTGGATAAATTTTTTTTTTCTAGACAGGGTTTCTCTGTGTAGCCCTGGCTGTCCTGGAACTCACTCTGTAGACCAACTGGCCTCGAACTCAGAAATCCACCTGCCTCTGCCTCCCAAGTGCTGGGATTAAAGGCATGTGCCACCACTGCCTGGGGATAATTATATATGCCCTGATTCTATTTCCAAGTATTGTATTGAATGTTTTTTGATCCATGTTCTTAATGGATATTGACATATCATTTTAGGATTTTGTTGTCTCTTTACCTGGTTTTGCTATTGCCTTGATGCTGGGTTTGTGGAAGGGATTTGGAAGAGCTTCTGTACTGGCTGGTTTTGTGTGTCAACTTGACACAGGCTGGAGTTATCACAGAGAAGGGAGCTTCAGTTGGGGAAGTGCCTCCATGAGACCCAGCTGTGGGGCATTTTCTCAATTAGTGATCAAGGGGGGGGGCATTGTTGGTGGTGCCATCCCTGGGCTGGAAGTCTTGGGTTCTGTAAGAGAGCAGGCTGAGCAAGCCAGGGGAAGCAAGCCAGCAAGGAACATCTCTCCATGGCCTCTGCATCAGCTCCTGCTTCCTGACCTGCTTGAGTTTCAGTCCTGACTTCCTCTGGTGATCAACAGCAATATGGAAGTAAGCTAAATAAACCCTTTCCTCCCCAACTTGCTTCTTGATCATGATGTTTTGTGCAGGAATAGAAACCCTGACTATGATAACTTCTATTTTTTTTCTTTTTCTTTTGAGAAGGATTGACTAGAGCTGGGTATGGTGACACACCCCTTTAATCCCAGCACTCAGGAGGAAGAGACAGGCAGATCTCTGTGAGTTTGAGGCCAGCCTTGTTTACAGAGCAACCTAACAGGGCAAGGTTACACAGAGAAACCCTGTGTCCAAGCCCCCACCTCCAACCTAAGAAAAGAAAAGAAAACAAAAGAAAGAAAAGAAAGAAAAAAAGAAAAAGAGAAGGAAGGAAAGGAAAAGAGAGGAGAAGAGAGGAACTGAGGACAAAGTCAGGCAAATTTGTCCTCAAGGACATGTCCTATGTCATCATAGCACTCCCACGGGGCAAGGTCCAGAGTCAGCTAACTTAGATTTTTTGTATGGTGCAAAATTTCCTGAAGGACAGCCATGGAGTTCTCATTGTCATAGAAATTGATCTTGGTGAGCTGGGTGCACTGACTCAGGGCAGGCAGGAGAGCACTGACCTGGGAGACTTTCATCCTACAGCCTTCTAACTCCAGGATCTTCAGAGTGGCTGTAACTCTCTTCAGAAGAACATGGAGGGGCCCAGTACTTAACTGGGATACTACCACATGACTGAGGTTCAGGTGTATGAGCTGACTGAGGTCAAGGCTCAGGGGTAAATGATTCAAATCTTCCTGTGAGAGCTGAGAGTGTGTGATGGATAGGGTCTCCAAGGGGGGTTTCAGGCACATGATGGTGATGCCCATCAGGATGCTGTTAGTGTCTTCTCACTCAAGTTACAATATTCAAAACCAAAGTCAGTTAACATCATATAGGGACAAACAGTTCAGTATACGCACACTGATACTCCTTTGTTAAAAAAGCCCCCATCCTTGACCCCCTCAGGCCTGCAGAGCACACACAGTAAGTACCAATCCACTCAAGACTTAGCTAGGTACTTGGGGTATTTATTATGCAGAGCATCTGAACATGTACGTCAGCAGCACAAACTGCATCTCTCTTCACACTGCATCACCCCAGTCTTTGACACTGAATCCTGGGGGCAAGATTTCCCAGTTACTCAGCCTCTACCTGGGCTCCATGAAGCCTTTGCCACTTATTTTACAGTGTCTTCTGCACTGTTATGTTCACCATGGCTGGACAACATCTAGGTTCCCAATCTGCAGAGCACAGACAAAGGTTTTGTTCTGGTCTTCAGGACAGCTTCCATCTTACCTTAGCGACATTTTCTATTTTCTTTTTTTTGTTTTGTTTTGTTTTTCGAGACAGGGTTTCTCTGTATAGCCCTGGCTGTACTGGAACTCACTCTGTAGACCAGGCTGGCCTCAAACTCAGAAATCTGCCTGCTTCTGCCTCCCACGTGCTGCGATTAAAGGCGTGTGCCACCACCGCCTGACAAACATTTATTTTTATTTATATGAATACCACCACTGCCCAGCCCTTAGCAACATTTTCTTCTTCTTCTTCTTCTTCTTCTTCTTCTTCTTCTTCTTCTTCTTCTTCTTCTTCTTCTTCTTCTTCTTCTTCTTTTTTTTTTTTCGAGACAGGGTTTCTCTGTGTAGCCCTGGCTGTCCTGCCTTAGCAACATTTTCAAGCTGAATTTTAGAAGGTGAATGTCACTCATATAGAGATGCTGGAGACAGTGGAGTTTGGGAAACCGAGGCAGGGGCTCAGTGACAGTCTTCATCTCTGGCAGAGCAAGGTTACCATCAAAGAGAGTCTTGTAGATTGCCCAGACGAGTTTCTAAGGATTTCCCAGTTGTCCCAGCTAACATGTAAACTAGGCCTGACTTCCCTGCTACAACAGGGAATTAGGTTCCAACTCCTGGATACAGTCTCTGTCTAGAACTCTGAGGATCTGTATGACAGTGTAGACATGTGATGCTCTGATCTGCAGCTTCTCATCGCACAGCTGCACTGAGTGTTCTCTCAGCCTGGCCCATGTCATCAGGTATTTGTCAGATTCCTTGAGATGCTCCCCACAGATCCAAATCAGCTAACACTCAAGGGTTGCATTACCCTACACTTTGGATGGTTCCCCCCCCCCC